>CAUYRT010089972.1:0-14468 GCA_963574885.1 Lepilemur ruficaudatus | reverse complement strand
TAGCATGTGGTTTCTTTTCTTTTCTTTTTTTTTGAGACAAGAGTCTCACTCTGTTGCCCCAGCTAGAGTGCCGTGGCGTCAGCCTAGCTCACAGCAACCTCAAACTCCTGGGCTCAAGCGATCCTCCTGCCTCAGCCTCCCAAGTAGCTGGGGCTATAGGCACACGACACCGTGCCCGGCTAATTTTTTCTATATATTTTTAGTTGTCCAGCCAATTTCTTTCTCTTTTTAGTAGAGACAGGGTCTCGCTCTTACTCAGGCTGGTCTCGAACTCCTGGGCTCAAGTGATCCACCCACCTCAGCCTCCCAGAGTGCTAGGATTACAAGCGTGAGCCACCGCGCCCAGCCTACTTAAGGATTCTTTTTTTTTTTTTTAATTTTTTTCTTTTAAGTGGGGGAAGTTTTAAAGGACTCTCTATATTAAACTTTTCCTGTTGAAATTAGTGTGTGGTTTCTGACTCCTGTCTGGACCCTGACTGATACAGGTTCCAAGTGTGAGACCAAATAGGGTGAACAAGAGGGGTTGGATAGGGTCAAGTTCTTCCACGTGGGATATGGGATTTTTTTCCACCCGCAGGAGGGACGAGGCTGGGGGCCGTCAGGCAACCCTCTCTGAATGTCTCTCTGCAGATGCCAGCAATGACTGCTTCTCCTCCCGATTTCAGGCCTAAGGTGGTAACAGAGCCGGGTGGCAACAGTCTGGGAAACTGTGCCAGCCCTTTTGTTCTCGACTCCTCGCAAGACTTTATGTCAATTGTCCCATGACTGTCACGTGTCACATAGCAATGGTTCAGCCGACAACAGGCCGCATATACAATGGTGGTCCCATTACATTATAATACCGTGAATTAACTGTACCTTTTCTAGGTTTAGATGTTTAGAAACACACACACTTGCCACAGTGCTACAGTTGTTATAGTATTTGGTCACAGTGACATGCCGTCCAAGTTTGCAGCTTAGGAGCAAGCGCCATACCATCCGGGTGTGTGTGAATACACTCTATGATGTACACAATGGCAAAATCATCTGACAACACATTTCTCAGAATGTGTCCCTGTGGTTACACGACACATGACTACACTCACCTCTCCCCCAGTTACTCAGACTGGGGCCCTGACTGCCAGGGTGGAAGGCTCACTGGTCTCGGCACATCTCCCCCTCCCAAGTCATGGTGACGCCCAAATACCTTTGGCTGCAGCACCCTGGAGGTCCTGTCACCACCCAAGCTGGAATGAACATGTGGACCAGGCCAATGAAGGTCGGGCCTTGGGTGGTGATTTTCTCACCAGAGTCCTCTCCTGCCCCATGCCAGACCTCTGGGAACCCAGCCTTGCCCTCCCAGACGGAAATCCCAGCACTGGAGAAAGCACAGGTCTTTATTATCAGGTACATGTGGCCGCTCCTTGAATATCCCCTCTCCACAGGGCAAGTTCAGCTGCTCCCAGGCCCTCCCCATGTTATCATCAGGTGATAACGTGTGTTTGGGTGCTGGAGGGGACAGTAATTCATAGAAAGGATGGGAAAATAATTTGTTGTCCAAGGCCATTAGCTTGTGGGGTCAGAGGGAGGGTGGGGTTTGGGTGGTCAGCAGGGGTTAAGACTCACGAGGGGAATGGAGTTAGCGGGAAAGATAAAGCCCCCCACACCAAAGGGCCCCAGCCCACCACCTGAGCGAGGGAGGCGGTGGGAGCAGCACCACTTTGGAGTCTATTAGCATCATTATTATCCTTTTCGTTCTCATTCACAGAAAAGATCCCGATATTCCTGTTGTGGTTCAATAAGGAGGTAGAAGGTTGGGCCACGCAGCCCTGAATGCCCACTCTGGTGGTCACCCCACCTAGAGGGCGAAGATCGAATCAGAGACGACACCAAGTATAGCACGTTGACCTTTCTAAGAACCAGCCCCTCCCCCCTCAAACCCAGGGGTCTAGCCCCAGCCCCTCTTCCCTCAGACCCGGAGATCCGGGTCTCTGGGCCCCTTTATCCTTGGGATCCAGCTTTCAGCACTCACCTCCCTTGACATAAATGTGACCATCATAACAATGAGCAGTGCCACTAGGACATGTAATGCGGGGGCTGTTCTGAGAGCAGGATCCAAAGACGTTCACACAGCTAGGACACTGCAGGTCTCCTGGGGCAGGGACAGCTGGGGAGCAGAGAGAAGGTTGGGGGTGCACAGCTCTGTTCTCAGCTGTAGCCACCCACCTTGGGCCCTGAGTGTCTGTGTCTCTGTGGCCCAGTCTCTCCATGTCCCTGGATCCCATACCTGGATGAGGGAGGGCCTTCAGCAGGACACTGCTGCTGTTGGCTCCGTTGCAAAAGCTGGAGGAGCAGAACCGTGTATAGGAGGCCACAAGCACCCCGGCGGGCCCGGCATGTACGGAGGTGGCCTGGAAGTCCTGAACCCCAGCCTTGCTGCAGCCTTTGCTCCCCAGCATGGCTGACTTGCTTCCTGAGCGAGTGAGAGAGGGACAGCTGGGCTGGGGAGGGGGGCTCTGAGGGCAGCAGGGACTCAGAGCGGGGCTCCGTGCATTCCACAGTGCTCCCGAGGCAAAAGGAGGATGCAGGTCCCTGATCACCACGGCATGGGTTGTGCTTAGTTCTCATTAGGGGAAACCAAGGCACAGAGAGAGGAAGAGTTGGATTGAAAACTCTAGGTGTGAAGGGAACTGAGCAGGACATTCAGGGGACAGGATCTGGGGTGCTGCAGGGGACACGGGGTAGGTGTGTGGCCCTCTCACCCAGCCACGCACCTGCGTCTATGAGCAGCAGTGTCTCCTGACACACCTGCCCAGCATCACAGAACCGGATCCAGTCTGTGTTCCAGTCCACGGGTTCATGAGTCAAGTTGCTCCTAGTAGTAATCTGGGTCCCGTGGTCACAGATCAGAAAATCTGGGGAGAGGAAATCATCGGGGTCTGCGTCAGCAGGAACCCACCACGTCTGCCCCTCCAGGTCCCATGCTAGGGAAGGTGATTACATTCTGAATCACATTCCAGGTGGCCTGGCCACAGAGTCCCTCAGTCTTGACTTAGAAGGGACATGGAAGCCTAACCCCACCTGCACTGCTCACCCGGTTTCTGCTTGAACACCGCAGGGCCCTTCTCCCAGGGCCCTTTTTGGAAAGCTGCCCCTCCCAGCGATGGGGAGAGCCATGGACAGCTGGTCTCCACTTCCCTGTCTGGGCTACAAGGTCCCCATTGGGATAATATGGAAGGCAACCTGAGACCGTGTTTCTTTTCATTAAGAAACCCAACATTCCAAACAAAAAGACTCAGTGCCTGGCATGTACTGAGCTGTCATAGCCCCTTTAACTTCCCCAAGGAGCTCGCCTTGTCTGCATGGCCTCACAGAGACCCACAAAGTAGGTGGTGTTGTCATCATCGTCATCCTCATTGTCAAGCAGCTGCCCGATATCACACAACTAGTGAGTGGCAGAACCAGGCTCGGAATGGCGTTCTGGCTCCTTAGGGCTGGGGTTGGGCTCAGTGGTGGGGAAGACGGGTGTTGAAGACCATCTTCAGCCACCCTGGCCCTGATGGCCCTCGGGAGTCTAGTGTGAAATCCACGAGCCTCAGCCTTCCCTCACGGCCACTGCAGATCGGCGGTGACGTGTCCCACTGTGCAAAAACTCCTCGGCTGGGGACTCCGCGTCCACCAACACCTGTAACCTTCAGAGCAGCCCCACCAAGGAGGGCCGTTCATCTACCCGCTTCACAGATGACAAAACTGTGGCTCCTGCTCCCCTCCCCCAAGCCTGATCCCCACCCTGCCCCAGCTTCCTCATCTTGGTCAATGGCGGCTCCTTTCTCCCAGTTACTCAAGCCGGAAACATTGCTGTCAGCCTTCACAATTGTCTCTCTCACCCCATGTGGCGTCCCTCAGGACATCCTGCTGGTTTAAGTTGCGGATTGTCCCCAGGATCTGGCCATTTGGGACCACCTCCGCTGCTTCCACCTGGCTCCAAGCCCCATGGCTGGTTCCTGCCTCTCCGAAGCTCTCCCTGTACCCCCGAGGCCCTCCCCGTACTCTGATCTCCACCCGCAGACAGAAGAATGCTCACTAAAGGTCAGTCAGTTCATGTCACTCCTCTCTGCTCCGAAGGCTCCAGTAGGTCCCCATCCCACTTGGAATAGAATTCTAAGTCCTCAGAATGGCCCAGGGGCTCCCGCACGATGGGGCCTCCCGCTCCTTCCCCATCCATGAAATGCTCAGGGAGACATCGAGACTTTTGACACTCAGATGATGTTGACACTCAAAAGCTGGTCCAGTCTTGAAGCCACGTCTCCCTGATTCAGACACCAGGCTCTTAACTGCCAGGTGCTGGACTCCTCTCGCAAGGACCACTGCCCAGTTCCTCAGATGGGCGGTCAGGGCCTTGCCCGCTCCAGCCCCTCAATTCTTCAAAACAGGCTGCAGCCCTTTCCCACCCCCCGACTCCTCATGAGCTCTTCCGTCTCCCTGGAGCGCTCTTCTCCCCCACCCCCAATCGCTGCCTGACATCTTGTCGCGCCCCTGGCTTCCGACGCCTGGTCGTGGTGATGCTCACTGTAGATCTGCCAAACTGCTGAACTGAACTGAACCAGGGAAGGCTTTTGCATCCAAGGATGCAAAAGCTGGCTGCAACGTTGAACGCTAGCTGGATGTGGATATAAATTGAGAACATGTACTCGTGGCAAAATAGCTGTGTTTTACGTGGTTTGGGTGTGGTTTGTGACGTGTACGTGTATGGTATGTGCGTGGGGTGCGGGGGTATGTGCCGTGTACATGGTGTGTGTGTTGTGTGTGGGGGTGATGTGTGTAGCATGTGTTTGTTGTGTGTGTTTGGCGTGGTGTGTGTTCAGCATATTTGTGTTTTGTGTGTGTGTGTTGTGTGTCCTGTGTGTTGTGCATGCAGTCTGTGCTGCATGTGTGTTCTATCGTGGGTACGGGAGAGCATCGTGCGTATGGTATGCAATGTGTGGCATTGTGGCATATGTGGCAGCGTGTGATGTACGCGTTTGTGTCTGTTGTGTGTATTGTGTGTTGTGTGCACGGCACACATCTGATTCGTTTCTAAAATACCTTCTGGATTATGAATGTCATCTAGTCCCAGAGATGAGGGCCAGATGATCAAAACCAGCATTAGTCAAAAGGAAAGACAAATGGCTCAGACTCTGCCCCTGCTCAACAACCTTCCATGGCTCCCCTGCCCTGGGCAGGAAGTCCCTCCTCGGCTTGGCTTTGCAGGTGCTTGACCACCCCCAGCCCCCTCTCACCCCTCCACTCTCTACCAGTGTCCATTCCCAAGACACACCTGGCCGTTTCCTGCCCCCTTGGCCTCCCACCAGCTCTTCCTTCTCTTCCTTTTGCTTAGATACCTCCCCTTCCACCCCCATCCCCACCTTGTCTATTTGGAAAACTTCTAACCAACCCCCACTCCCAGCTGCACCCCATCTTCTTGATGAGCCCTTCTGGGCAATAGCAGGCTCACTCGACCTCCGGGCCTTTGCACGTGCTGTTCCCTCTGCCTGTTAATGTGCTTTTCCTATTCTACCATCTTTAAGACCTGGGTTCACAGGTCACTTCCTCTGTGAAGCCCACCTTCACCGGTGGCCACGCACCTCCAGGCCATCAGTATCTGAGCATCCCTAGGCCTTGCACTCCACCCCCTGCCACATCCCTGACTACCCCAAGCAGGACCACTGTGTCTGTGGCGTCTCCCCTCCTAGTCCTGGAGGCCCTTTAGGCAGGGAAAGGGTCTGACTCATCTGGGGTCTCCATGGAGACCCTGGGATCCTGTCTGGCCTCACTTCAACATACACGTCCTGGGCAACAGTCCTGAGCCAGCGCTTCTGCTGCCCAAGCTGGAAACCTTGGTGTCAGTGACATGCAGCCCCTGTCCTCAGGCTCCCGGTCTAGCCAGGGAGACAGCTCCCAACACAAAGAGGAACATTTGCTGAACTCACTCAACTCTCTCCTCGAAGCTCTAAGAGTTAGGGCAACGTGGGCAGAGGAGGAAACTGAGGCACAAACAGGGAAGACCTTGCCCCACGGCAGCTGGGACTCCTATCTGACTCTTCCTTCTGCACCATGGCTTCCCTTTGCCTCGAGGCCCCTCTTACTAAGAACCCCACGACACTCTCCATCCTTCCAGGGAGGGGCTGCATGTGACTGGGCAAGTGGGGACCCCGTTGAACCCTTGCCTTCCCTGTCTCCCTTGAAGCACTCTTGATCTTCCCTCCGGTTTTCTTTCCTGTGTAGACACGCCTGCTGGGGGCTCCAGTGGCACGGGTGGGGGACGGATGAGGGCAGCAGAGAGGGCAGAGAGGTCAGGGGGAAGTGGGAGCCCCAGGGTGACCCAAGGTCAGGAGTGTGGAGAAACAGAACTGGAAGTCCCCAGGCTCCGTGAGAACTGGCAGGTCAACCCACCCTGCCCCCTGCCCTTCCTCCCCTGCCCCTTCCCAACAGGCTGCCCCAACTTAGCCTGGCATCATTTAAAACTCCCAGAGCAGTGGGCTCCCGTCCTATAGTCTGTCCCTTGGGCCACACACCCTTTCTCTCCTTCAGCTGGACACCTCTTGCTGGCACCCCATCCAGAGAGTCCCCTCACTTCACACACGCCTGAGTGAGCAGGAAACACCTAAATTACCTGTGGCTACTGGCTCTGCTGTGATGCCTTTGCATGCCCCATACGTTAGCCAGGGTCACCCCGCCCAGGGCCGCGGTGCAGGCCACAGCCTCGCTGTTAGGAGTGGGACTCACCTTTGGCTTTGCAGCTCTCCTTCACTTCTATGGGCCCAATGTCCTGGGTCCCATTGAGCAGGTTGCAGCCTGGCTGGGACATGCATCCCTGCACTTGCAGTCTGATGAAGATGTCCCCTGGGGAAGGGGAGAGGGAGAGGCAGTGAGGCTGCTGCAGGGACCAGCTGACCCTCAGGGGGGACCGCTGCCCCGGGAAGCCAGGTCCCCCTCCCTCTGGGCCCCTCCCATGCCTCAGCTCCCCAGACACTCAGATCTCAGTCCCCAGACCTCCCCATCCAGCCCCCACAGGGCCCCCAGTGTCCCCGGCTTACCTCCCAGGAGCCGAAGGACCCCATTGTAGCAGTGTGTGCTCCCCTTGGGACAGACCTGTGTTGCATGCCCTGCACAGCTCTCCGTAGAAAAGCAGGCTGGGCACCGCAAGGACCCTGGGGCTGGGGAGGTGACAGACAGAGTGAGGGGACAAAGAGAGGGCTCTGGATTTGGATCAGATGCCTTCTCTCCACCCGGGTGTGGGGAGTTAGGGATGTGAGGCCAGTGAAAGAGGAAGTGAGGGGGGATATGCGATCTGGGGAGAGGCCGGGCACAGGGGCTCACACTTGTAATCCCAGCACTCTGAGAGGATCACTTGAGCCCAGGAGTTTGAGACCAGCCTGGGCGACATAGCAAGACTCTGTCTCTAAAATATTTTTTAAAAAGGTAGCTGGGCGTGCTGGCACACACCTGTAGTTACCAGCTACTTAGGAGGCTGAGACAGAAGGCTCACTTGAACCCAGAAGTTGGAGGCTGCAGTGAGCTATGATCGCGCCACTGCACGCCAGCCTGGGTAATGGAGTGAGACCCTGTCTCTGACAACAACAACAAAATGTGGGGAGAGGCACCTGGGTCTGAGTAGGGAAGGGGGTGCTGGGGTGCAGGGAGGCGGGGGCGGGGCCTGCTGAGGCTGCACACAGACAGCCTTGGTCAAGTCTGAACAGGGAAGTCTGGCCTTCTGAGGCTAGACATGGACACACACTCCTTGGTCAAGGCAGGGAGGGAGCCCCCTGCAAGGAGCCCATGGCTTCATCTGCAAGTCCCACTAAACAGTTAAGGAACACAAGACACCCGTGTTCAAAATTATTCCAGAGGAAGAAAGCACAGAACATTGCCCCAAACTCTATTTACAGCAGCCGACATGGACAGTGGGCAGGTACAAGCCATCTTACTTAGGAATAGGAAATGCAAAACTCTGCGGGAGACATTGGTGAAGCTAATCCAGCAGTACAAAAGAAAGGGGAACGCACGACGACCGGGTTAGGATGGTGGCCAGAATGTGCGGTTGGTGGTTGGACGTGAGAACTCAAATCAGGTTGCTGCTCCAGGACTGTTAGCAGAGGCTGGGCAGGGGAGCCCTGGGCGGGCGGGGCGACAGGGCGGTGGCAGGGATCGGAGTGAGTGCAGAAGAGATGGGGGAAGGAGGGAGCCAGGGAGCCGTCAGGGAGGGGTGGAGCGAGTGAGCCACGCCCTCCGCCGCCCCCTCCCTGTCCCGCTCCTCTGGGCCCTCCTCCTTCTGGCACCTGTTTGGAGGGTCGGGGCCCAGACGGGCGCGCTGTTGGAGAGGTCGTTGCAGAGGTTCCCCTGGCGGCACACGTGGGTGTAGGAGACGATGGAGAGGCCGGGGCCTGTCCTGTGCCAGATGACGCGGGCCTCGCGGTCCTCCTGTTCAGTGCAGCCCTTGCTGAGCACCACCAACACGAATGGTCCTGACCAAGAGAGGGAGGCAGGCGGGGTGGGGATCAGGACTCCAGGGTCCTAGAGGAAGGGGCTGCATCGTGGCTTGAGGTGAGAGGCTGGAGGGGAGGCGCCTGGGCACCCGAGGGGCTGCACCTGCTGCGGAGGGGGCTCGCGCGACCCCGCACAGGAAGCAGGCGGGCTGAGTGCCAGGGGCAGGGCCCTTACCATTCTCAATGAGCATCAGCGTGTCATGGCAACCCTCGCCGCTGCCACATTCTTTCTGGTCAGCTGTCCACGCGCGGGGCAGGTCCGATGCGTTGTACACCGACTTAAGCGTCAGCGACTGGCAGAGCAGGGCCTGCACTCCTGGAGTGGGAAGAACAAATCCATTTCAGCAGAGCTCCCTGCCATTCCTGCCTGCAAATCCTCTCCAGGTCAAGGTCCTCACTCACCGGGCAGCGTGAGGGTGACCCCCAGGAGGGCCAGCAGGAGGGCAGAGCTCATGACCAGGGTGCAGCAGAAAATTCCCTACTGCTCTTTCAACCAGGAAACAAGCCCTTTATACGTACCCTGACCCAGCAGCCCGGAAAGGGGTGGGGAGGACAAGGCCTTGCTAAACTGAGGCCTGGGCCGAACCCTGAGTCTCAGCCTGGTACCATGTCCCCTCTTCCCTCAGACCCCAGGGGTCCAGGCCCCAGCTCCCTCCACAATTGGAAACTGAGGCAGCCTGACTCCAGGGCCCCCTGAGCTGGATGTCTGGCCCTCTTGCCCCTGCGCCAGCTACATGGTCCCCACCCCCACCCTGTTTCAGAACAGTTTGGTAAGACAGTTTCCTCACCCCTCCTGGCACCTTGGCCACTTCTGGCCTCAGGTGGGGAAATGGCCCAACTGCCTGTGAGGACACTGTGCAGGGGCACTGGCTGGTCCCCACATTTTTCCTGCCCCAGCCTGCACTCCCTGACTGCTCCTCCCCTCTCCATTCTCTTTCCTTCCTGTGTGGCTTTCCTTTCCATTTCCCCTTTCCTGACTTTTGTTCAGGCTTCCTCTTCTGTCCTCTCCCCTCATGGCACAGCATGGGCCCTGACCCCCCACTTCCTTGCCACCAGGAAAGAGTAAGGTGTGGCACTGGGACAGGGTGGAAGTGGAGACCGGATATAGGTTGGAGGATGAAGATGTGTCCTGACAAAGCAAAGTTTCTTTGCTGGAAACAGGTGGGGGTAGTGGGGGCTGGGAAGCCAGCTCTTTGGAAAAATTTCAGCAAACACTGCTTTGTCACGTTGGCCTATTTCTGTGGTGTAAGTATTCCCAACGTGTCTGATTTTAAGCTACTGACAGTTAAATACACACCTCGAAAAATTCCTAGCTATTCAACATCAGCTTTCACAGGCCTGTAAAAACCAGCTCTAGCACACTGGGTAGGTAGGAGGGAGACAGGAGGGAATGAGGGGTGTCTGCCAGTGACTGCAGAGGGAGGAGGTGGGTGTATGTGACAGAGAGAGGACAGGCAGAAGACGGAGGACGAGAGCACGCATCGTGGAGAAATGAATATGTAACTTGTAATTAGATGTTTATTTCTGACATCTCTATACATTCCATCTTTATTTGTGTTTGCAAGTTTCTTATTTTGCTACACAGGCAGGGACACGTTTGTCTGATCTCCTACTGTGTCTACACCCACTACATGGCATATAGTAGATGTTCGATAAATGCTTATTGATTGAATAAATGAATGAATAGAAAGGGAAAGATGAGAGCCATCCCCGCAGTTAGCTCAGGTCATGCACTGTGGCAACCTTGGCCCCTCCCAGCGATTCTCATTGTTGCCGTGGGAGTGGCGCCCTCTGGCATTGTGCGTGGATGGCCTGAAGCAGTGTCCCCGCTGGAAGGGATGAAGGAAGGGTTGGTGAAGAGGCTCATAGGGTCATAGGTGCTCAATTAAATGTCTTGTTTTAGTCAACAAATACTCCAAGGCTGCTTTTGTGCCAGGCACCATCCTAGTTGCTGGGGCTACAGGGGAAGGAAGAAGAATGAGGTTGTCGCTTTTCACGGAGCTCACAGCCTAGTAAGACAGATATGAAACAAACACATGAGCATGGAAAATACTAGATGGTTCTGGGTGCTGGGCAGAGAGTGAAAACTAGGCGACATGAAAGTGAGTGAATGAACTGGCTGTTTCAGCTTAGATGGGGCTCAGGGAGGTGGCATTTTTGCTTCGGGCAGAGGGAAAAGACAGAGGCAGCCCTCAAAAGCACGGTCCCCCTGGGGCCTGTGGGGATGGGTGGCACATGAGAGGGAGTGATTGCCAAGGTGCCCGGGGAAACTCTTCGGTGTGATGACAGGCTCACTGTTTTGATTGCGGTGAACAGGTGAACGTCATGGAACGTGTACACCAGCAGGATTATAGGCAGTGATTCAAGCCTGTAATCCCAGCACTTTGGGAGGCCAAGACAGGAGGATCACTTGAGGCCAGGAATTCGAGGCAAGCCTGGACAACAGAGCAAGACCCTCTCTCAAGAAAAAACAGAATAGAGCATACAGAAATAAGTCCATGTATTTATAGCCAACTGATTTTCAATAAGGACACCAAGAACATACACTTGGGAAAGGACACCCTCTTCAAAATTGGAAGGAAATTTCCCCAAACTGGGAAAATTGGACATCCATACACAGAGGAAAGACACTGGACCCCCTATCTCTACCCATATACAAAAATCAATTCAAGTTGGATTAAAGACTTACATGTAAGACCTGAAACTATGAAATTAGTAGGAAAAAAACAGGAAAAATTCTTTAAGACATTGGGCTAGGCAAAGATGTCATGGCTAAGACCTCAAAAGCACAGACACTGCAGACCTCTACAACTATAACAAAAATAGACAAATAGAACTACATTAAACCTTATAAGAAGCTTCTGCACATCTAAGGAAACTATCAACGGAGTGAAGAGAAAACATGTTGAATGGAAGAAAATATTTGCAAACAATTCATCTGACAAGGAACTAATATCCAGAATACACAAGGAACTCAAACAACTTAATTATGAAAAAAAATCCTGTGAAAAAGCGGACAAGGGATATGAATAGACAATTCTCAAGAGAAGATATACAAGTGGCCAACAGGTATGTGAAAAAAGCTCAACATGTCTAATCATCATGGAACTAGAACTTAAAACCACACTGAGATATCATGTTGCCCCAGTCAGAATGTATTACTGAAAAGACAAAAAAACAACAGATGTTGCCAAGAGTGCAAAGAAAGGGGAACTCTTACACACTGCTGGTGGGAATGTAAATTAGTACAACCACTATGGAAACAGTATTGAGATTTCTCAAAAAACTAAAAATGGAACTTTCATGTAATCCTGCAATCCTACTACTGGGTATTTATCCAAAGGAAAAGAAATCTGTGTATCGTAGCAATACCCGCACTCACATGTTTATCACAGCACAATTCATAATAGCAAAGATACGGAACAGCCTCAGTGTCCACCAATGGATGGATGGATAAAGAAAATGTGGTATATATCCACAGTGGAATACTATTCAGCCATGAAAAAGAATGGAAGCATGTCATATGCAACAACCCGGATGGAACTGGAGGTCATTATGTTAGGTGAAATGACCCGGGTATAGAAAGATAAATATTGCATGTTTTAACTGATATGTGGGGGCTTATAAAGTTGATCTCAAGGAGCTGAAGAGTAGAATGATAGATACCAGAGGGAAGAAAGGGTGTGTGAGTAGGAGGGACGCTATAGATAGGTTGGTTAGTGGATACAAACACACAGTTACATAGAAGAAATAAGCTCCAATACTAGATAGCAGAGTAGGGCGGCTACAGTTAGCAGCAAAGCATTGTATATTTCAAATTGCTAACAGAGAGGACTTGAAATGTTACCAACACGTAGAAATGATATATATTTATTTATTGGGGTGATGATACCCCAAATAGGTTGACTTGATCATTATGCATTCTATGCACAGAACAACTATGTGTACCCCATAAATATGTAAAATATCTTGTATCAGTAAAACAAAAGCAAAAAAAATGTGATAATGCACAAAGGCATGTACATGTTTTCAGAAACATAAGGGTTAGAGAAGTTTCCTGATGGTGATATCATTGGGTTTCTGTTACCATCTTCCTGGAACACAGAAAGGTTGGGAGAGGTGGAGAGAAAGAATGAAATAGAAAGAAAGATAGAGAGACGATGACAAGAGACAGAGAGAAAAAGAGAGAGAGAGAGAGAGACAGAGACAGAGACAGAGAGACAGAGAGAGAGAGAAAGTCAGCCAGCCTGGAGAGGATTGCCTGTGCCACTCGTGTGTGGGCCATTCTACCATCCGGAGAAGCCAGCCGTCTTCATGTACCAAGGGGCCTCGGAAGGTCTGTGGGTTCCACGGGTGTGAATTCATTACCCCACTTTCATTGCCTTAAAACGTACCTCTTAGTTGGAAGCAGTACTGCATGGGCTGCCACAGCACCAGATAAAGTATCCTCTGTCCCAGAACGGCGGTGTTCACAGAAGCACTGAGTACAGGGTGGGGACAACTGGAACCCACAGTATATGTCTGTCCCTGTGAGGATAAAGCTCTGTCCCCTCCATGACAGGACGTGTTCTGTGCAGCCAACCTACCTCCGGGGCCCCACAGTCAGGCATTCAGTTTCCGCTGCGCCCAGTTACAAGCCAGGAGCTGCTTTCCGAAGGGTGGAGAGTTGGTTTCCCTAGAACCTGCAATTCTGCGCTCTGAATCTCCTAGTGGGGCTTGCAAAAGCCTCTATAAAATGATACTCTGGGTTTCAAACACAGATGCTCTTACCTTCATCATGTTCTACACATGCCCACTCAGGAGTTGGTTAGGAGAATATTTTATAATTCCAACTGGACAATTTTAGTGAGAAGGGATGTGGTTAATTTCTATAATTCTATCATTCTATCATAATTCTATCAATTTCTATAATTCTATCATAATTTCTATAATTCTATCATGGTTTAAATGGTTTATCCCTTTTACAATTTGTGGATAGTCCCTGCAGGGCCTTTTGTTACTGTCCCTTTGATAGTTAACATATCTGCATTTTTCAACACTTGATCTTACTTCTTCAGAGCCAGCGTGCAGATTAATCAAGTCTGACTTCCTCTTACAGGAAGGAAGAGTTTTGCCCCATTATATTTTGTAACCGGGTTACAAGATTTTAAAAATCTATTGCAAGTGACTGCAAAGAAATATATATTCGGGGAGTGGCAGGTGTACGAGGAGATTCGCTACTTCTCCCTGCGGAGCCAAGTCCCGTTGATAGTGGTTGCTACAGAGGATAAGAAAATTGATAGGAAATAGACAGAATAAAAGAATACACTATACTAAGGTATAGTTTATAGTTTTATATAAGAAGATCGGATAACAGCGGGGTACTCAGAAGTCTAGACATCTCTCCGTGAATGTCTAGCAATATGGTTAGATTCACATAGGTTTTTATAATCACAGATATCAATTACCAGTTGTCAGGGTAACATATTTGTATATCAGGGAATGCAGTTGTTAGGGGAGACAGGTAGTGGGTTGGGGTTGGGGTCAAAAGTCCTCTCAAAAGGCTACTAACAAGTCTTTATCTCAGTGAACAAACAGGTACAAAGTCTTTCAAGGGCTAACTTCTAAGTTCTAAGAGGTAGTCATCAATTAACAGAGGTATAACAAAAGAGGTATAGTGCCTCTATATTTCTTTGATTTAGTTATTGTGGACTTAAAGGTAAACAGACAGTCAGGAGTGAACAGGAACCCATCTCTATAAAACATGTTGTTTATAACACAGAGGCATGTCTCAGAGCAAAGTACACTCATTGTCTCCGGCTCCCATCCTGTGGGCCAGATATTTATCTTTGTCTCATCAATTCAAGACCCAGGAAAGCCCCATAGAAAGATAACCAGAAACTCTCTTGGAAAACAACCCTACCAGAGATTTGAGAGCTCTCCCATGATAACAGCCTCTGATAAGTGAACCATTGAGTTCACATA
>CAUYRT010089971.1:0-27702 GCA_963574885.1 Lepilemur ruficaudatus | reverse complement strand
TACAACAAGCGCTCGACCATCACCTCCAGGGAGATCCAGACGGCGGTGCGCCTGCTGCTGCCTGGAGAGCTGGCCAAGCACGCTGTGTCTGAGGGCACCAAGGCTGTCACCAAGTACACGAGCTCTAAGTAAATGTTTCTACTCAAAATGTTTCTTTGTCAAACCCAAAGGCTCTTTTCAGAGCCACTCACAACCTCAAAGTTAAGAGCTTTAATGCTGAGTGCTAATGTTTCTGGTTAACAATATTGAGTTTTAACCTCTTGTGTGGTGTTGCCATCAGTAATTCATTTGGCTCTGTACAGGTAATTTGGGCAACTGCAGACAAAACAGGTAGGTGCATAGTCTTGTAAGACATTCTTGTCTTATTTAGGGACCTGTATAATGGCAAGGGTAATGCATGTAGCAATATCTTGGATCAATAATCTCTCTGGTTTGTAAGAATCACCGTAGATTAAACCTGTACAGGTCAAAAGTGTTGCACTGGACAACTAGTTCATCACTAAAATACAGTGTTTTGCTGTATACATTGGTTTCTTAAAACAGCCACTCTGTCCTTTCTTTCTCTGCCCACCGCCTCTAGAAGTTTTTCTCTAGTTTTCATTGCTTAGTTTCACTTTACCTTAATTTCATTGTTTTCTTTTTCTTTCTTTTTTTTTTTTTTTTTTTTTTAGATTTTCACTCCTGCCCGGGCTAGAGTGCCATTGCGTCAGCCTTGCACACAGCAACCACAAACTCCTGGGCTCAAGCAGTCCTACTGCCTCATCCTCCCAAGTTGCTGGGACTACAGGCATGTGCCACCATGCCCGGCTAATTTTTATATATACATACTTTGTAGTTGTCCAGCTAATTTCTTTCTATTTTTTTAGTAGAGACAGGGTCTCGCTGTTGCTCAGGCTGGTCTCGAACTGAGCTCAAACGATCCGCCGACCTCTGCTTCCCAGAGTGCTAGGATTACAAGCATGAGCCACCAGGCCTGGGCAATCCCATTGTTTTCAATGTGGAAGTAGCCTGATGAAATCTCTAAGGACTATTTCCACTCTGCTTATTGGAGACTTGTTCTCAAGCAGGAAGCTACTTGGGATCGGGGATATTTAGTCTCAATTGGAATAAGGAAAGTAAAACTGGTCAGGAGACAGACCTATTAATAGCTTTGCAGGGCAAAGTCCTTACACTAGTAAATTTTTTTAACACCAACAACAACAATAAAATAGTAACCTTTGGGTCCATTAGTAAGATCACTTAGTAGCAAGTTTAACTTTCCTGAGCACAATATTGTAAAGGGAAAACCATAGACATTGGCATTGTAAACCTGAGTTCAAAAATATCATTTTCTACTCATTTGCTATATTTCTTCAATAGGACCAAAAAAAAAAAAAATCACTATCTCCCATCTACTCTCTCAGTATTGTATATGTTGATGGAGTTCAGAACACACTATCCCAAAATATGGCATCTCACAATTGAATATTTTAATGTGAAGGAACTTGACAAACAGCATGCATAGGAATGTCCCTCTTACCTTCCCCCACTTTTCTCCCCTGAAGCAGGTCCTAAGACCCTCTTGTGAGACCTGCAGAGTCTGAGAGAAATCTGAATAAATACGACTTGCTAGGTTTTTCCTTGTTTATTACCCTTAGTTCATGCTCCTCTTTTTGTACTGTTATATTTTGCCAATACTCCCCAGTTTTCATCAAACCTGGTATACAAACACTTAGGTTTAATTCATTCCTCTTGTTAATCTGTCTTTTGTTACACGGGTTTCAATCTATGAACTGAAGCTGGTTAGGAGGAAAAAAAAAATTCCTCCCTACAGGATACACTTGGTGTGGGTGTTTATCTGTGTTCTGCGGGTTTGTCTGTCTTTCTGGGATAGATAGAGAAGCAGGAATAACATTGAAAAGATCCCAGACAAAAATAATCACAAAATGTAAATGTTTGAGAAATTTGTTAGTGAGCCAGGGCTGTCATAACAAAGTACCACAGACTGGGTGACTTAAACAAGTTTATTTTCTCACGAATCTGGAGGCTAGAATTCCAAGGTCAAACCGGTAACCAGGGTTGATTTTTTTATTTTCCCCCTGGGGCCTCTCTCCTTGGCTTGTATACGGCTGTCTTCTCCCTGTATCTTCACATAGTCTTTCCACTGTGTGCATGTCTATGTCCTAATCTCTTCTTATAAGGACTTTAGTCAGATTGGATTAGAACCCACCCCAATATGATAGGTTTGGTATACAAAAAACGAATAGGGATAATTTTAAGATATAATTTCTTAGTAAGAAAATTGAAAATTAAGGCAAGAGAAAATTTTCCTAGCATAGCATAAAAGGAAAAAACAGACTAAGAATTATTTGTGAACCACCTAATATTATAATTTGTGTGACTCTAAGTATATGTTCTTATTTATAAAATATTGCCCTATCAATAGGGCATGAAAGAGGATCAAATGGTAAAGTTAAGCAAAATAGTGCAATGTGACTGTAAGGACAAGAAAAACAAAAGGGATTTTTAAGGCAAGAAAATGACATAATTCAGGGCCATGTTTAACCCTGGGAGGAGTAATAGGAGAGAGGGAGAGCAGGTCAAAGCAGTTATTAGTAATATTTTTTATGCCTCATTGGCCATTGGATTAAGCATGGTTATAATATCCTTTATAACTTGTGTATGTTATATAATAAACTTTTTATATATCTATAATTATGAATTCAAAAGCAAATAAACAATAATGGACAAATGTATTAGTGAAAAATCACTTCACCTTCCCTAAAAAGACAGAACTTCCTTAAGCTATTAAATGTTTCTATTAGAAATTTGGTTATAACATAGAAAATCACCCCTTGTACTCCAGAAGTCTGTAGCAAAGTAAAAAACAAGTAGGTCAGATAATTCTGTTATTAATAGGGAAAAAAAGACAAGAGGGGAATTTACAAAAATTGCTATTAATATACAGGACTTGTTTTTTAAAGAGTCCCTCTTGAAATATTTTCCTTTCTGTCATGAAAATACTTCACATGTATAGAGAAGTATTTAATTTTATCAACTGTAAATTCATTAAGATTTGTAATCATTTTATTCATAGTCATTCAGCCAGGAACTTGATCAGATAAATTAAACACATAATTTAAGTTTGATGTGCTCAGTGCAAGAATTGGTTTTATAAAAGACTAGAGAATTATTACATAATCAGAACCGATTGGGGAGGGACAAGGGGAATTTTGCATGGTTCCCTGTCCACTGTAAACTCCACATTCTTGTCATTAGTCTAAATGGCCTCCAAAACCTGGCCCCATGCCACCTGTCCAAGCTCAACTATCACTTCCAATACTGACTTGAATTACATTCTTTGGACATTCTATATAGTATTCCATTCCTACTTTGCTTTTCATTGGGGTATGTTTTGACTCTCTAAATAGACTGTAGACTCCTCAAGAGCAGAGAAAAATATAATTGGGAGTGGGGGATGTGGTTTGCAATGTTAAAAAGTGTTGTCACAGACAGTCTCATAAAGATGATATTTGAAATACAAACCTGAAGGGAATGAGGAAGCAACACCTACAGAGGAGGCTGGGCACAGTGGGTCACACCTGTAACCCCAGCTACTCCAGAGGCTGAGGTGGGATGATGGCTTCAGTCCAGGAATTTGAGGTTTGCAGTGAGCTGTGATTCTACCAGTGTCCTCCAACCTGGGCTACAGAGAGACACCTTGTCTCAAAACAAACAAACAAAAAACCAACAACAACCAAAAAAATACTACAGAGATCTGGATTCTCAGTGGCCCACACGCAGGGAAGCATCAATACATAGTTCCTGAGAAAGATGTATATAGGCTTTGAGCAAATGTGAGGGGCTAGTGGAGTTGGGCTAGGAAGGAGAGAAAGAGTAGCAGGATTTGAGCCCAAAGGAGTAAAAAGGGCCAGAGAGCGGGGGCCTGGTAGGCCACTGAAAGGACTTTGTGTTTTCCTTTGAGTGAAATGAGAGCCATTGGAGGATTTTCAGCATAGCAGTGACCTAGTCTGATTTTCCCTTTATTGCAATTCCTCTGGCTGCTGTGTGAGAGAAAGCAAAAACAGAAACTGATGAAGAGGGTGCTATAATAATACAAGAAAGAGATGGCAGTGTCTTGATCAGAGTAGTAGCAGTGCTAATGAGAAATGATTGGATTCTGTTTGTGTTTTCAAAGTAGAGGTGATAGGACTTACTGATGGATTGGATTATGTGAAAGAAAAAGATAAAAATGACTCCAACTGAAAGAAAGGGTAGAAATGCCATTCACCAATTTCAAAATGATGAGAGGAACTGTTTTGCAGAGATAATGAAAGTAATTCTGTTTGAGGCCTATTTAAGTTGAAAGTCTATATTAGCTGTGCTTTCAAGTAGAGATGTTAAGTAGGTAGCAAGGTCTCTTGAGTCTGGATTTCAAGACAAATCTGAGGGATGGTGACTTAATTTCCAAATCATCAACATATAGGCAGTATCTCCACAGCAACAAGGAAACATCAGTTCAACAGAATCAGAGATATTCATTCTCTTAGTCCATCTTTTCAGATTGATCAAATTGATCAGGAGCAGCTTACCTATGGGAATAGAAGAGGCAGCAGCAAATACAGTGCTCTTGAGCTGAGTTCTAAAAATAGGCTTCAGAAGGCCTAAGAAATCCTAGAATTGCATGAAAAATATGTGGAGAGGGTAGGAGGATTTCAGATAGGGTGTGGATATCTATCACTGGATTCCCAAAGTTATCTGCTTATGCTCTAGAGGCTATTATTATTATTTTGTTTTTTAGCCTGCCTGGATTTACAGAGTATAATAGATTAAGTGAGAATTTCAATTTTATTTCTTATTCTTATTACAAAGAGCATTTTTCCACATCTGTAAACTAAGGGTAATATTTATTCTGTTTTTGTTTTTCTGAGAATTATAGGAGATAGGGAGAACTACTAGAGAAAGCACTTGTAAAACTACAAGTTAGAAATTCACATGTCATGAATACGGATTAAACACTCCTTATTTCTCTGACCTAGGGCTCAGTCGTTGAACTGTTTCTCTTCATTATCAACCCTATTTCCTAAGAGATATGTTGTCTTATCTTGTGGCTTTTTTACTCGCATGGCAGTTATGCACTGAGAACCTTAATTATGTTTCTAGCCCAGACCTCTTTCCTAAATTCCAGACTCATATATCCAACTGCCTATTTCATATCTTCCTCTTAGAGATGCAACAGGCATCTCAATCTCTCTCTGGATATCCAAAACTAAGCCTGAAATTCTCTCCAAAACTTGTTACTTCCATATTCTTCCCCACTCTAGAAACTGGTACCTCTATTCCCCTGGCTTTGGCTAAAATCTTTGGATTTATCCATAAATTGTCTTTCTCTCATCCCCTACATTCACTAGCTCAGAAAAGAACTATCAACCTTGCCTTCAAAATATATACAGAACCAACCAGATTTCCTAGCCTCCACCACTAACAAACACACTGGTCCCAGTCACTGTCATCTCTTACCCGCATTATTGCAGTAACCTCCTAACTGGTATCCCTGCTCTTACCTTGGCCCCATCAATCTATTCTCCTTCAGGCACCCAGATAGCTCATTTTAAACTGCAAATTAGATCATGCCAGTTCTCTGCTCAAAATCTTACAGTGGTGCCCACCTCACTCAGAGTAAATGCCAAAGTAGTTACATTGACCTACAAGGCCATATAGGAATTACTCATCTCCATCTGCCTCTCAGACTTTATCCCTTTTCTTCCACATCCCCTGGTTTGTTCATTGTCATTCATTGCTATAATTCCCGGGTCATAGAATAATTCCTGGCACACAGAGAAACTGCTAGGGTGTTTTTGCCTAGGTCCAGCTGCTAGTCGCACAAAAATCCAGTTATTGAGACAATAAGGATTACCAAGGAAGAAAGGAATTTTAATAGAAATGATGTCTTGTAGGGAGAATGGGAGAAGAGGTCTCAAATCTTTCTGACTAAAGAAGATCATGGGTTTTTAAAGGAGGGGCCAACATTCCTTGGGATAGGTTGCAGGTTGTGTCATAACTAACAAGGGGCTTTGGGAGCAGGATGCAGGGGATGGTGAGTCTTGGCCTCAGGAAGTCTGCTCCGGGGCCTTCAGAATCTCAACTCCTTTGTTTTCCTGGAAATCCACCATTTCTGGAAAACAACTCAAAAGATCAAGTTAAGAGAGAGACCCCATATAGGGGTCATTGAAATTTGTTCGTGGAGCTTGTTACAATGCTATATGTGCTCTCTCTCTCTCTCTCTCTCTGTAATTTTTGTTGTTGTTAACATCCTCAAATCGGTTTTTGTCTTCAAACCAGTGCCTTAGCTCCAATAACATCTGATTCTTTCTATATTTTTGCTTATTTTTTAAAAAGATAAGATTCAAAATAACTCTGCTCACTTTCCTGATCTCAACACAGCACCCTACAGATTATTTGCTGGCCACAAAGAGGAAAAACTTGATTTGGAAATATGCCTCTAAGCCAGTAATTGATCTATCATCTTCAGTTTAGAAAAGCAGACATCTTATGCCTTTGGTAGGTGACATAGGAAACTTCCCCTTTTACCCCAAAGTTTGCTGAAAGATCAACTCAAAATGAAGCAGAATAATAAGAGAAAGAAGTTTAGTTACCATGCACAAGGGGAGACTCACAGAGTGATTCTCCAATATCTAGGTGGGGTCCAAAAATTTATATACACTCCTTTTAGAGGCAAGGGGGAGATGAGGCATATAGGTAATTCTATTTAGGGGAAATAAATGGTTTCTAGGGAGGATGAATATATACTTGTACGAATAAATGGTTGAAGGGAACAGATTGACTTGTAAATTGACTTAAGAGACAGGTATTATATTTAAAATTATTTGGCATATTTGATCTTTTTTCCTGCAACATGTTGAGATAACAGAGAAGGGAAGGGAAGTCAATTGTTCTTTTTGATGTGTATATCTGGTTTTTGCAGATAGGCAGAAAGGCCCTTCCAAGTCCTGCTGATCTCCAAAGGTCTTTAATTCAAAATACTCTTTATACCAAGGAGTCATATTCTGGGGTGAAATTTCCTGAGTTCCTTCAGAACAAACCAGATATCCAAGACAGTTGGGAGATAACTGGGATGTTTTTAATGTGGACTGCATATAGATTGTTAACAAAAGACCATGAAATCCATAGAAAAAAGGAAAGAAGAAGACTATTTTCAGAGGGAGAAAAGATCCTAGGATTGGACTAATGTGGCCTTTGGGAAAATCCAAAAGTACACCCTTAGCAGAAAGGAGGTAGGAGCTGGTATAAATATATGTCTTATAGAGTCCGTTTTACATGCATATTGAATAGGGTTCCTTATATAGAGAGACTTATACTAAATAAGCTTGTGACAAGTACATGTCAGTGAAATATTTAACAGACTCCAATTACACAGGTAATTTATAAGCCTTAGGGTTACAGTTAAAACGTCCCTGTTTATGGGAGGTTGTAACACTTATTTCTAACTAGCATAGCTGTCTTTGCAGGTACACATATTCCTGGGCTAGAGCAGTACAACAGGGGTGTGCAGTGAGGCTGCAGCTAGGTTTACAGGTTTATCCTAGTAGTTCATAATTTTGCTCTTAACACAGACCCACAGCAGTTGGTTATTTTCCACTCACATATGAATTAACTGATAAGCAGCAATAAATCGTGGCTGGTGGTATACTTTCCTAATCAAACTAAAATGGCATTCAAACTCAAGGGAGTGTTCTAGGGTTAAGAAAATCTTACTAAAGCTAAAAGCTCAGACTTGGTCCAAGGGACAGTAAGAGAAGATCTGGACGCCTGTAGAGTTAGCAGTCCCTTTAAATGGTGTGACAGGAGGGGTGCAGAATTAGCAAGGGAGAGAGCGGTTTTCCAAGTTAATGTGAAGGAAAAAATAGTTCAGAGAGTGAAGACAGCGGTGATAAGGGAGGAACAGAGCAGAGGAGGTGGTGGAGGGCAAGGAGGAAGGCAAGAAGGCACAGCGTCCTTTTCAGTTTTAAGTTTAAGGTCTGATTCTGGAGGACTTTCAACCTTTTGAAGAGGCTAAGTTCTGAATTAGCCTCTTTTAAAGAGGCAAGTACAGATTCTTGATTTCGTTTAATGCTCTCAAAATACCAGTGAAAAATTCCCCACTGCCTTTGAATGGTTCAGAAGCATCTCTGTTCTAATTGCACACGCAGATAAAGTAATCTTGGCATATCAAAAGTTTCATATTGTGGCCAACAAAGCTTTAAGTCATCCCAGGTTATTTTTATCCAGCATCCCTGTTGCAATAAGAGGAAGATCCTTCTCCTAATGACTGACCGAGAGACCAAGCAAGAAAGACGATGAGCCTTTATTCACCGGTGAGGCTCAGAGGACAGGGTCCAAATTCTGAGCCCCGAGCAAGGGGTGTGTAACAGTCTTACATACATTTCTTAAGGAGGGTGGAGGGCACAGTTACAATGTATTTATCTCTAATCTCCAGTGAGGCCTTCGTGCAAACTGTGGTCATGTATGGCATTCCTAGCTGATCTATTATTTTTCCGGTGTGGAGTTTTTTTTTTATTATTATTATTTTTACTTTTCTGTTTCACAGGGGCCGGGGACCCCTCATATTCATAAAAATTTTTTCCTCAATAATCATAAAAATTTTTTCCATAGTTTCTAAACATGTAAGCCAATGGACTTCCTGAAATGACCAGTTCCCATGGTGGGTAAGTTACTATAGCACTCACCTAAAGGTAGCCTTTCCAGCGCAACTGCAGCGTGCCCCACCTTTCCCTGCCAGGACCTTGAGAGTTAACTGTTAGGTCTAGCCCGAAATCGGATGACAGACCTTTCTGAAAGAAAACAGTCTCCTAGATTTCAGCTTAAAAGCAGGAAAACTTAGATTCCAAAGGGCTTACCTAATTTTTTCCCAGCGTGTGCAAGGCACAACTAAACTTCAAAAAGGTTCTTGCCTATCCTTGTCAGAGGCAATGCGGGGACAGTGGGCGGAGGTGGAATCAGGGGTCACTTCAGACCCCATCCAGCGTTGCCAGATATTAACAAAATATGAGAGCCACGGAGGAAGGAAAGATTTTATTTTCAGAGGTAGAAACAATCCTAGGATGGGAAAACGTGGCTACAGGAAAATCTGAAAGTATAAGCTTTGCAGAAGGGAGGAGAGAGCTGGTGTGTAAGCCTTACAGAATATTGAGTAAGGTTGATGATAATCTATGAATCATGATTGAAGTCAGGTGCTTGAGCATGTAACATACATCCCACGATCACTTTGGGGTGGGCTTTTAGCATTGAAATGAGGTGAAATCTGGCTCTCTATGGAAATAGGTGAGCTATAGAGCACGAAGACCATTTGTGCGCAGTCTCCACAAGCCAGCTCAGCTGCAACTGGCTTAAGGTCTACACCATTTATCAGTAAGAAAGTTTACTCTGTCCAATCAGAGTTGTGGCAAGACTGCCAGGCTGGGAAAGGGGATTTATTGGCTGGCGTCTGGCTGGTCTATCAGACAGGGTTGGTTGTATCTTCTAGCTGTAATTTCGGAAATGCTTTCCAGGAGCTGGCTTCTGCTTAATTACAAGAAAGAAACCGTATGGCAATAATACCAGGGTACGTGACTAATCTCTTATTCTGCTGGCCATGAAATTTTATTTTTCTTTTGTTGGTTTGCCTCATTTTGGCCACAGTGAATTAATTTCATCTGCCTGTTGGGGTATATCTTAACAAGATCTTAGGAAATTTGGTTTTAGGTGTGACATTACGTAGGAATTTCACACATTACATACTTAATACTTTGGGGTGAAATGTCCTGAAGCCTCTCTGTATACTATTTTAAAACAGAAAAACTATCATTACTACTTGTTTCTGCTGTTCAGCGAGTATTAGCCTTTCTAGTGTTTTCATAACCGAAAGTCAGAAATGCATTAGTCTTACGAAACAATACTTGCATACTCTCCTCACGTGAGCTTTTTACTTGTCACTCTAGTGCCCTTTGTACACTAGTTGTCTAGATAAAAGTAGCGGCAGACACACCGCCTGGACTTAGGCTCTGGCAGACATTATCTTACCCTAATTGGCCTTCGCTCACGACTGCCCTTTGCCAGGCCCGCCGCCGGGAGCGGACTTTCTTTGTTCGCCACCCTCCCTGCCCCTTTGAGCACGTTGTAACATAGATTTAATCTTCTACAGTACTAGAGATCCATGCAAACACAAAAAACAAAAAACTGGGAAGCTTACGGATTTAAAATCTTCACTGCCACTTATAAACCTTAAGGTGGGCGACATATCTAAGACATGCAAATTACCGTCAAAGCAGGTTGAGGACAGAGCCCGAAAAGCCAGTATATACTTATCCAAATTCTTAGTAAAGACTTCTTATCCAAATAGGATGGTACCTATAACTTACGCATAAAACGAGAACACTTAAGCAAAATATGTTAGCTCTTTTATGGAAAAAAGTGGGTGGCCCTGAAAAGGGCCTTTGTTTGGATACCTTGGATTGCGCAATCTGGAGGCTAACCGCCAAAACCATAGAGGGTGCGCCCCTGTCGCTTAAGCGCATACACCACGTCCATAGCTGTTACGGTCTTGCGTTTGGCATGCTCGGTGTAAGTGACAGCATCGCGGATGACATTCTCCAAAAAAACTTTCAGGACCCCACGAGTTTCTTCATAGATGAGGCCAGAAATTCGCTTAACGCCGCCTCGCCGAGCCAGGCGCCGGATAGCAGGCTTGGTAATGCCCTGGATGTTGTCTCGCAAAACCTTACGATGGCGCTTAGCACCCCCTTTGCCCAACCCTTTTCCGCCTTTGCCACGACCAGACATCGCGAGCCAACTAGCGCAAACACTGACAGCGAACTGCGTAGAGCAACCACTGAATACACTTATATGCACGGTGTGCGGACCTCATTGAGAACAGAATGCGCCTACAGGAACTTTCGTTTGGCCCCACCTCTCGCAGCTCATCCGAGATGACATCACCAACGACTCGGGTCCTGGCCGGCAGAGCGCGCTCTCAGCCGGGGCGTATCCTGCAAGTCAGAAGTACCCGAATAGGAATTTTGGGGCCCTTTTAACTACATCACACGGGAAAAAAAAAAAAGATATTAAAATTACTATCATTTGCTGATTGGGATTCTTTAGGACGATTGCACAGGGGCCTTGGTTCACACATTCGGAACTGTAGCAAGCTCGGTTAAATTAAGAGCCCAGCCTTGTCTCAAATACGTAGTGCCTCCGGCATTCCTGCTCCTGCTGTAAAGTCCCTGCAGACCCAAACCCTACTATGAAAGAGTTTGAAAATTGCAAGACTTCACCTTCTCCATCTCTAAGCCAAGGGGAATCTGTCCAAAGTTTTCTTCCGGAAGCCAAAGACATGGTTACTTAGTGATTCCATGGTAGAATTTTTGCTCGCCCCCAGATCGCCCATGTTCCATTGCGGCTTCTTCATTCCCTGTTTATTAAAATTTGTAATTCTCATTTTAATACCTAGGCACCCCAAACAGCTATACCCAGTAATTTACTAGTGTGTTAAGGTTTTTTTCTATATTTTCCGTTTTCTCTTTGATTCTGGTAGCAACCTTATTCCAAAGAGATTTGGCAATCTGTCCCAGCCAAGGTATTAAAATAGCCTACTTACCTCAGTCTTTATAAGTAAAGGTAATATAAAGACTCAGAAAACAATACCCCAAAATAAAGGCCTCAGAAGCAGCCTCAGTAGCAAAACCTTTTCTCCTACCCTCCTGACTTTCAGTCCCATTCTCCCCTGAGGCTAGTCATACAAACTAGAATCCCTCTTCCCCAAGGCTGGCTGTATTAATAGAAACCAGAACCCCTTTCCCCAACACCAGCCATAAAACTTAACTTTCCCCATGCCTTTCTGTGTAAAGACTGGCCATAGAGAAATTATCTGACCTACATTCTTTGAGTCTAGGTCACAAGACGCCCATTCCTAAGAGGGTCCTGCCCCATACTTGGAAGGAAAGGACCTGCTCTCAGAGAGGCCAAGAAGAATCATGCTAGACAGACATGCTTGCTGGGATTCCCCATTCATATTCCCCATTCATTCTGTTAGTATTAAATCATACCCTTTTTGTCCAATCATATTTCTACACAGCTATCCATACTTTGTAGAACCTAACTATAAAAATATAGAATTTTCCCTTTATCTTTGGATCTTCATTTTGAAGGCTCCTGTGCATATACCTTAAATAAAATTGTCTGACTACTCTCCAGTTAATCTGCCTCTTGTCAATTATTTTCAATGAACCTGCAGAGGGTAAAGGGGTACTTTTTCCTTGGCTCCTACACATTCATTCATTTACTTATTTAGTTTTCTGCCAGCCAGATGTCTATTAGGCTAGGAGAATAGGGAACACCAGGGATGCTAAAAGGGAGGATGTAAGAGAGGGTACTCTGTTCCTGTCAGTATCACTCCAGCAATGGTCTTTCCCCTGGCATCAGAAATTGGTTCCAATTCCCAGCTTTATTGCCTACACTCCCAGAATTATCTTCATTATACTGCCTCAGAGTTCTGAGCCTCAGCTCCACCAGACCTGCTCTCCAGACTTTTACCTTCTAATAATCCAAATTATTTCCTTGTGCTGCTAGGCCTACATATAGCTCTTGCTTCTGTCAGTTGTCTCTGGAATACCTAAGTTTTGCTTGCTCTTCAGTGTTCCAATACCTGTGTAACTTTTATTAAATTATCTTTATAAACACAAATTAATAGTTTCTATTTTTCTGACTAACTAGTGACAGATACATGGCATTGAGCCTCCCTTGATTTAAAGGGCCATTACTACTTTACCTTTTAATGAATTAGCTAATTGAATATTCTCTTCGTGTCAGGGACTTCGATAATTATTTGAAACATTTTCCTTACCCTCAGAGTACTTATAGTCTGGGAAGAGTTTATCACAATCAGTTTTTTCAGATATATAAAAAATTTAATCCAAAAGCCAGAAGTGAGGTAAATTTTATGGCAACTTGCAGGCCTCTTTTCCTCCTCTAACCTAAGTAAGCTTTTCTTCTTGACTGACTCAGGACACTCAAGATGAATAAGGAATTCACCAGGAAGACAAATGTAGTCTAGTGCCTGGGAAAGGAAATAATGAAAAAGTACTTCCTAAATTATTGAGAGAGCTATACAAATAAAGTGTTTTTAAATTCTATCAAGACATCTTTGAAAAGATTTTGACATAGCTCAAAAAAATCATGGATGGAATTGAAGTTCTGCCACATAAATGAAGTTTAGTTCTGACACTCTGTTTTCTGTTCTCACAAAGTGATATTACTAAAATGGACTCTATTGACATTTTATAAAAACAAATGCAATAATTACAACAAAAGAATAACATTTGGGAGGGTTTTTTCATGTAGTTAGTTGTGAACACTATAAAGCAATTTCCCCATCAATCCTATAAATATAATGAATGCAACCTTTTTGAAGTATTATGTGTTATAATTACAAGTAATACTACAAATGACTGGAGGATGTGCTCCTCCAAAAAATTAGACTTCTGCTCTGAAAGCAAATCAGATTCCCTAGAAACAAACCACAAAAGAAATGTAAATTGCTGCTGTTAAAAATCAGAGCAATTTCAAAATCATGCAAGCTTTGGATATTTAGGAAGAATTTACATGTATCTATAATAATTTTAATATTATTTACACATTTAAATTTAAATATGTATAATTTTAAAGATTATTGAATGTATTAATCAATAATCCTTAAACATGCAGGTGTATTAATTTCCTATTGCTGGTTTGAAAAATTATCACAAACTTTGTGGTTTGAAACAATACAAATTTATGATTTTATAGTTCTATAAATCAGGATTCAGTCATGATCTTACTGAGCTAAAATCAAAGTGTGAGTTTGATTTTAACTAAAGACCTAATCTGTTTTTTTGCCTTTTCATTTCCTAGAGGCCACCCTGTTTCCTTGGCTCATGGACCTTTTCCTTTATTTTCAAGTCTATGGCCAAATCTTTCTCATGCTGCCTTCTCTATTCAAATTCCTTATTCCACTTTTAAGGACCCTTTTGATTACATTGAATTCATTTGTATGATGCAAGATAATCTCCCTATTTTAAGGTCAGCTAATTAGTAGCCTTAATTCTATCTACAATTTTAATTGTCCTTTGTCAGGTAACCTAATAGACTCCAGGAATTTACAGACTCCAGGGACTAGGATGTTAACATCACTGGGGTGGCATTATTCAGCCTATTGCAATGAATCACAATATTTTTAGAATTTGATAGAAAGCTAAATAATTTCTGCTCTGGGAAGGGGAACCACATATGGACACATTTTTTGCATGTAATTTTAGGAAGTTTACGTACTCCCCTAACATTGATATAGACGTTAGTTTAGATATGTACATCTGGGACTACAGAAAGAAAACGTTGAATGTTACATAGCAATGTAAACTTTCACATTAAGAAAACTATCTGGTATTTTCAGTTTTCATTCTTCTAGATTTTTCTTGTTGCTTTCATTTTTCGTGTTGTTTGTTTATTTGAATGTTTATATATATGTTTGTACATTTATGTGTTGGGTAGGCAGTGAGAAATTGTTAGTCTTGAAAGAAATTATACAAGAATATAGAACAGCATTATTTTTTTCTTGTCTGAACTGAAATTCCAAAATATTTTCTACATACATTCTCAGTATTTATTCTACATGGAATGCCATTTACGGCAGTTTATAACCTTAAGTAAGGTTTGTGATTACAAAAGTAAAAATTCAGTATCTTTATATGTGAACATGACAGGAAGGTGGTGGTTGTAACTAGAGTGACATATATGATTTTTTTCATTTAAAAATTATTTTTGTCTATTGGAATAAAAACAAGCTGATACTAGGTGAACCCTGAAGAAAAAAACAAAAACATAGCTTTAAAAAGAAGAGGCACAAAAATATCTTAAGGTTGTTCCTTTGGTGGATTGCTAGAATCATGAGCAGGATCATGAGTGGTATTTTGCCAGTGGTTTTACCTTTTATTTGGTAGAGAACACATCACAGCAACATTTAAGTAAAATTTGCATGGCAGCCGTTTGGACAGCCCTGTAGGCAAATGGGCAGTGAGGGACATGCTATCATAGTTACCATACGTATTTTGTTTTTGACCAAAGGGCCTATATATTTGAGAGTACTGGCACCCCACAACAAGAAGCCAAGAATACTTTAAAACAAAAAAGTCACACCGCTAGGAAATCACAGAAAGCATGTAAATTATTACAACTCTTTATGGTGAGAAAATTGGTGGCTCTTAAAAGAGCCTTTGAGTTTGACTAGGAAGACATTTTATGTTAAATCTACTTGGAGCTCGTGTACTTGGTGACAGCCTTGGTGCCCTCGGACACGGCGTGCTTGGCAAGCTCCCCAGGAAGCAGCAGGCGTACGGCTGTTTGGATCTCCCTGGAGGTGATGGTCGAGCGCTTATTGTAATGCGCCAGGCGAGACGCCTCGCCCGCGATGCGCTCGAAGATGTCATTCACGAACGAATTCATGATACCCATTGCCTTGGATGAAATGCCGGTGTCGGGGTGAACCTGCTTCAGCACCTTATACACGTACACAGAATAGCTCTCCTTTCGGCTTCGCTTGCGCTTCTTGCCATCCTTCTTCTGAGCCTTGGTCACAGCTTTCTTAGAGCCCTTCTTAGGCGCAGGAGCGGATTTGGCTGGTTCAGGCATAGCAGCACAAAGCTGCAAGACAACAAAATGGTATGTATTTTTGCTTTAAGGCTGGTAATATTTGTAGGGCTCCTATGCAAAACTGGTGTTGAAAAACTTAGCCTTTGATTGGACGAATTGTCCTACGCTGGAGCGTGGTATGCAAATGAAGTGATTCGAAGTCTTCTTTGCCATTGGTTGCCATTTTAAAGCTTTGTTTAGCCAATGAAACAGCGGAATTTACAATTCGGCCTGCAAGTATAATTGCTTCTCATCTGCAAAAAAAATTCATATCTGCGTTTCTGTTTTCTTTGCTAAGCAGCTCTGTTAGCATCTGAAAATGTCTGGACGCGGAAAGCAGGGAGGGAAGGCCCGTGCCAAGGCTAAGACTCGCTCTTCTAGGGCTGGCCTTCAGTTTCCCGTGGGCCGAGTTCATCGTTTGCTGCGTAAAGGCAACTACTCCGAACGAGTGGGAGCCGGAGCGCCAGTGTATCTAGCAGCAGTGCTGGAGTACCTTACTGCTGAGATCTTGGAGTTGGCGGGCAACGCAGCCCGGGACAACAAAAAGACGCGTATTATTCCGCGCCACCTGCAGTTGGCTATCCGCAACGACGAGGAGCTCAACAAACTGCTGGGTAAAGTCACTATCGCGCAGGGTGGTGTCCTGCCCAACATCCAAGCCGTACTGCTGCCGAAGAAAACTGAGAGCCATCACAAGGCCAAGGGCAAGTAAATTCAGAAAATAAGTGTCTTGGATCTTAACGGAGTCATCCTTCACCAAAGGCTCTTTTCAGAGCCACCCATGTATTCATGAAAAGGGCTTGACATTTTCCCTATTTAAGTTACTAGTTCTTAACATAGAGTTAGTGCTTGATAAGCAAATATCCAAATAAAGCAGTTAAGACCGCACTTTGTGTTATCTTCTCTGCATCTTAATGGGACCACCTGCAGGCTATAAGGGTTTTCGCATTTGTGGGTTTTTTTTGCTTTTCACAAGCTAATTCCAACTATTCACCTGACCCTAATCAACTTAAGTAGGAATACAAATCTGCATTCCCTGAGCTCAGATGGTTCTGTGGAAGAGGTTTTTAAGGTGTTTGGGGTCACTTTGAGACAGGGCACACAGCAGTTTTTTTGTATCATTTATATATTTGGGTAGTTTTTTTAACACAATTGTGCACAAACCAGTTGAACTTGTAAAAGGTAGAAGAATGCTTTTTTTGTTTTTTAATGAAACTAAGTGTTAATTTAGTTTAACATCAGTTTCCAAACTACGAGTTAATAGTCATGGTGCATTTGGAACAAATCTATTTAAAAAAAAAAAATCTCCAAAAGTTCAAGTACGCAAATCAAGGTAGTGTGAAATTAGCCTTTCAGAACTTAAGAGAAGGGGGGCGGGGGGAGCCTTGGCCAATCACATCTAGCGCGCGCCTTTTCAAAAAATCTCAGGCGCCAAAGTTTTTATGTACATATATATGCAGCAAGTAAAATATATCATCTTAGTAACTAGATAATATTTTAAATATCAAGCAACATTTTAAATAAAAAGGATTAAAAAAGCGACAGGCGAGTAAAGTTGAAACACCCAGAAATTAAAAATGGAGGATCGAGGAAGATTTTGATACTTGGTGTAAATGCAGAGGAGGTTCCTGTGCTCAGGGGGTGAATGTCGCCACCAATACCTTCGTTTAAGAGCTGCAGAGGAAAGACTGCTTTGTCCAATCAGAACAGAATTCTCTTTATATATGCAAGTAGAAAAGGGAATACTTTTCGTTTTCCCCTCAGCTATCTGGTTTCAAAAATTTGTCATGGCTCGTACTAAGCAGACAGCGCGCAAGTCCACCGGCGGCAAGGCGCCGCGCAAGCAGCTGGCCACCAAGGCGGCCCGCAAGAGCGCCCCGGCCACTGGCGGCGTGAAGAAGCCCCACCGCTACCGGCCCGGAACCGTGGCCCTGCGCGAGATCCGCCGCTACCAGAAGTCTACAGAGCTGCTGATCCGGAAGCTGCCTTTTCAGCGCCTGGTGCGCGAGATCGCGCAGGATTTCAAGACCGACCTACGTTTCCAGAGCTCCGCTGTGATGGCGCTGCAGGAGGCCTGCGAGGCCTACCTGGTGGGGCTCTTTGAGGACACCAACCTGTGCGCCATCCACGCCAAGCGCGTCACCATCATGCCCAAGGATATCCAGCTCGCGCGCCGCATTCGTGGGGAGAGGGCGTAAATTGGTGAGCGTGTGCTAGCTTAACCCAAAGGCTCTTTTCAGAGCCAACCACCTTTTCTATAAAAGATGCTGTGTACCGTGTTACTGTCCACAAACTGGAAACCCGCTCCCCGGAGATGTAAGTATTCTCACCTCTTACCCAAGAGCTCATTGGATTGATTGGGTGGCTCTTTTAGGAGCCGTAAATGTCTGCAGGGGGGCAGCCTTCTTGGGCTTGGCCATTTTAGCTCTGGTTGTTTTTGCGCTCGGAAGGTGAGGCTTTAGTTGGGATCTTGGCGGCTTTCCCCTGGTCTGCTTTCAACTTTTTCAGACTCTGGGCTATTTTCTTTACCCCCGAGGCTGCTGTACGCTTCTTTTCTGGGATCTGCTTAGCCGTCCGGGAAGACCGCTGCAGTCGCTTTCTTGGTTGTTTTGGCTGCCACAGCAGCTATGTTGGGCTTGCCTGCTTTCTTGACCCGAATCTTGGTTTCCCCAGAGGCTGCCTGCTTGTTCTTGTTTAGCTTGAAAGAACCCGAGGCTCCAGTGCCCTTGGTCTGCACGAGGTTTCCCTTGTTCACCAGGTTCTTAAGGCCCAGCTTGATGCGGCTGTTCTCCACGTCACAGCCACCAGGTGTCAGACCCTTGAGCGAGGGGAGACACGCCGCTGAGCTCCTTGGATGCTTGCTAAGGCTTTGGTGAGGAACTAGGACACCGGGGCTGGAGGCCTTGCGTTTCACTACACCTGTGGACTTGTAGACATCTCTCTTCACCGCTGTCTTTTCCGTGGGATAGAGAGCAGGAGTCAGGGCAGGTGCTATTTCGGACATGATCGTAGTTTTGGATATCGATCAGCTAAAAAAAAGTCTCCTAGTTGAGCTGTTAGTCTGAGAGTGTGTGATCATGTATACGTCACATACTGTGACACTGCGTGTTGATTGGTTACCAGCTCAATCTTCCAGCTTTGCAGCAACCTAGTTCAGCTATGCCTGAATTATGTCTGTTACAATTAAGAAAACTAAAATAATTAAAATTTACCAAGGGGGAATCACACCAATTCTATTCTACAATGAACTGGGACGGCTGAAGCTTTGAGACCTTTATATCGAAGTAGAGGAAAATTACCGGGCAGATGGTGAAAGTTAAGGGGGAAATGGAGGGGGCCTTACCAGGCAGATGGTGCAAGTGAAGGGGAAAAAGGGCCTTACTTGGAAAACCCCAAGGGTGTGAATGCCGGTTGCTCTATAGAGTTTAAAATTTCCACTTATAGAAGGGACCCTGTTTATCGCTTGCCTACAGCTAAACACCAAGTTTCGCTTCTATAAAACGCTTGCTTGCACAGCTGCCAGTCTGTGAGGTATAAAAGAGGCATAGACGCTATAGTCAGGGCTGCTCTCCCTCCTTGCATGGAGTGGCGACAGCCCTTGCGCAGATACCCCCAAATAAATTCGGCTAATTAGACTTTAATGCCCAAGTCCCCTTGATCCGCTGGTTTACAACATTTTCTTTCTCCAGTTTCTATCTCGTTGGCCTCAGCCTTTATCAAAAGCCCCTAACTGAGATTCCCAGGTCAAAAATAGAACTTCTTGGTTTTCATTTAAAATATAAATTCTTTCCTTTGTGCCTTTAATTGCTTGCTCTCTAACAATATTTTACACATTCCTGGCTTCTCATGAATTCAACAACTACTTGATTTTTAATTTTGATTTACCCAGAAAGAAAATCTATTTTACATATGAAGTAACAGGGTCTTTTTGGATTTCTCCACAAGAATAGCAGTAAGGGACACTTAGAACAACAGCTCTTTCTGATAAGAAGAATTAGTTTGGGCTTTAAAGTGTTATAACGGCTTATGTATTTGGAGGTGTAGTTAATGGGGGGAGGGGTCAAGCAACAGTTCAACATGTCTCTAGGAAAATGGGAAATGCAATGAGCAAGGATCCTCCTGACATGGGGACTATTTGCAATAGCTGATCTCAGGGAAGATCCAGGAAAAGGTAAAAATGAGAGAGTTGGACTCCTTTATGGGTTCAAAAAAATTCTTGTACCTTTATTGATGGTAGTGAGCGGGAATCAATTATTAAAATGTTCATGAGTCTTTCAGTGTAGAGGTCTGTCATGCTTGGGAACATACGGAACATAGACTTTGGCAAAATATTCAAGTACCAGGATCAAGGCTTATACACACACACACACACACACACACACACTTCCCTTAAAAGAGGGAAATTTTTAAAAAATGTTTTATATTCAGTACTCCATTTCTAGTTTATGCAAGGATATAGACTTCTAGTGAACACAGTACAATGCATGTTTAATGTTAAGAAGAAAATAGAGTAATGAGATTAAGTGATTTAATTTGTTTTCTTTTTCACTCTTCAATGTCTTCAACATATGTTTGTTTTGAAGCATGCACAAGTCTATGTCTCACTAGTACTACGAAGGAGAGAAACGCTGGGAACAGACAGAGGAAATACCATGAGGTGTGAAGGTTTCACATTTCTTGATCCCATCAAAATTAACAAATGACTTATTACTTTATGTAGCACATCAAACTTGGACATGAAGAAAGTAATAAATTTTAAATTAATAAAAATTAGACATAATTAAAATAATTGACATGAGAGACCAGCTAAATATAAATCATATTTACTTTGTGTATTCACTTTTTTTGCAGCTCACGTATTCCTAATTTTAAAATGGTTTTGACCTGTTATAGTTGATTATATGCAGCACCAACAAAGGAAGAACTTTTACTTCTAACTGTAGGAATTCTCCAAGGTACTGTCCTATTTACTTTCATGAGTTCATGATTTACTTTCATATTAGATAACACTGAAGTTTCTCCCTTTAGGCCAGTCTTCTTGCCTAAGCAGCAAACTTCCATTTCTGGGTGATTGTTGGATACCTGCTTTATCTTCTGCCTATACCAGACTCTCAAAATATCTAACCTCATCTAGTAAGTAAACTTTTGGCTAACATTCCTATAAATTCTATTAATAACAACACGATTCTTTTATTAACTGGAACTTCAATTTTTCCCTTGTCACCAAATTCAGTCCGTCACCAAGTCTGGTGAATTCTTCTTAAATTCATTTTCCTCTTTTATTTCCTGATTATGGTTGTAATTCTGACTCTTCTATTTCTTGTTTGGGCTGGCTATTTTACAGCCTCTCATCCCTCTATGCTGTAATTCATCCTCTTCATTGCTCACAGTGAAATATTCTTCAAATGAACTTCAATTTTATATGTTCCATTTTCCTGTGGCTTTAGAATTTAAAAATAAGTTCTTTGGTATGGTATGCAAAGTCTTTTATATAGCCTTAAGTCACCATTCTGGCAGTGTGATTTAGTATAACAAGCATGCAATTTGTAAACACTATGAATTGTATTTGAGTCTGGTTTTGCGCCTTACAAACCGCAGGATCTTGGACAAATTATTTAACCTTTTCCAGTATCTTTTTCAAGTTTTTTTTCTTCCCTTTTTTCTCTCCCCTACCCTATTTTAAAGTCAAAGCATACTTCAAGCTAATCTAATGGCATACTTTGAAATGTTTGCATATGTCATTTCCATCTTTCAAACTGAATGTAATCTCTCACTATATTGAATTCCTACATCAATTTCTTTAAGGGGCATTTTGATATGTTTTATATTATCTGCATACTTTCCCACTTTAAAATCTTCCTAGTAGATTGTAAATAACTAAAAGTATAATGTTGCTCTTATAAATATGGCATACAATCATATAAAAGAACTTGTATAAATACATAACAGGGATTTTGTGTGGAACCAGAACAGAACTCAAGTGTCCTTAACCTTGCTTTATTGCTTTATTTTGCCATTAGGGCTACTGCCCAAATGTGTACTTTCTGCACCTGTATGTCCTGTGCAGTACTGTTGACATAGTAATGCTTACTCCTGTTCATCATTTTATATTGAATGAGAGCCACACCTGACTGGCTGGGGCCTTATACACCACTAAAGATGCAGAGAAATTATGAAATAGGTAGCTTGTTCTAATTTCTACCACTGAGCTCTGAGTAGTCCATACTATTCCTCTCCTTCTAAGGAACACTTTAATATTAATATTAATCTAGATAATTTATGCTTAGCAATCATATTTCTATTTAAGATAAAATAAAGGAATGTGAAATAACCATGGGGCTTTTGGTCCCTTCATATGTTGGAGAAAGAAAACAATTCTGGAAGCAAAATAACCCTTCTGTACCAATATAAAAGAGAGAGAAAGAACATGATTTATTATTGAGTAAACATTAACAGATTTACAAACATGTAAGGTAGCACAAAAGTGACAAAAAGTTAGGACAAAGTCTCACATATTTTACACAGCAAAGCAGAAGAAAGAACAATAACTTCTTCTGTTTCCTTGAGATACAGAGGTTATAACTTGTGATAATCTCCTGAGAGACTTCTAAATGAATTCCATAGGTACATTTAATCATATGCAAAGGTTATTTGGCCCATGACATTGGAGATACTGGTACATTGTTAAAATTGGAGACTGGACTTAATCCTTAGAAAGATTTATCTCTATTCTCAACAGTAGAATAAAAATTTACACTGAACTATTTTTCCAAGGAAACTCTCTAAGAGTAGGAGAGGAGAAATTACCTTTTTACACTATATAAATTAAGAAAATTATTACCGTTTACCCTTACACATCCCCATCAGATTATTGTTACTAGTATATGATTTTCATCCCAACATTCATGGAATTTCTTACTCTGCAATCTGTTTCTGTGTACCATACACTCATGGAACAGCTGTGATGAACCTACTTCTCCTTATAGGTCATTGTGGAGGAAAAGCCAAATGATCCAACCAAAGCACCTGGAACTCCTCAAGGGTATTATTGATCAATTAAATCTTTAAGTACTTATTATTTGGAGGAGTTCTCAAGACCAAGTTTTAGCAAATTAGGATAGTCTCTTAGACTCATCACTTCAAAGGGGTGAATTTAAGGAGAGGAATTGAGAACATCCAGAATACTGTAACATACCATAATAAATGTTTAGTGATTGCTCATGTACAATCTAGATATTATTCTAAGAATTCCATATGGATTATATGTTTTAAATGTAACAAATACTGTATACATTAGACTTTCTTGTACTTTAAAACAAGGAAATTGAGTATAGGTTGCCCAAGATCACACAGCTAGTATATGGAACAGTCTGTTTCCATAGTTTGGTTGGATGCTATGAGGCCAGCTGGTTGGGATAATAGAATGTGGTGAAAGATAATAGTGCTAACTACAAGCTGTCCATGATTAAGGACACAATCAAACCATAAACTTCCAAGTCACAGCACAAGGTTCTCATTGCTTTGGGATATACATATTTATAAGCCTTCAAGGCATCCCTCAGTGATTTTAACCTGAGTTAACCTCTAAATGTGTAAACTTCATGTATCTTTAGTTCCTTCAGTAGGACTATCTAGCCTCCATGCCAAAAAGCCCTGATTAGTTAACTAGAGAGCCATAAGTCAATAAAAATAATCTTAGAAACTTAATAAATATATTAATTACTTAAAATGATATTGAAAGTATATTACAAGGGACAACAGAGTGTACTTATTATTTCATATTCTGGGAAATGTGAGGGACAAGTGGCAGGCTTCTTTGTGGAGACTGTATGAACTGTTGACCTAGTTAATGGCTGTGAGTTTTCTATGTATATACATGCACATGTATATCCCTAAGTACGAACATTTATTAAATCCCAAGCAAGGCTCTGCTGTTGCATCAGGTCCCCCTGGTTTCCTCCAGTGTCTGAGCAAAGAACTGCGTAGAAGGGCGGGAACTGACTGTGGTTTCCGCCCCTGCTATTGAGGTTTTCAAACAGGTCCGTTACGTTATTATAAAAGTGCTGTGTGGGTTTGCCAGAGCTTTTGTAGTGGAAGTTTTGCAACAGCGTTTACGATATGTCTGGACGTGGTAAGGGTGGCAAGGGCTTGGGCAAAGGGGGTGCTAAGCGTCACCGTAAGGTGTTGCGGGACAACATCCAGGGCATTACAAAGCCCGCTATCCGGCGTCTTGCACGCCGTGGCGGAGTAAAGCGTATTTCTGGTCTTATTTATGAGGAGACTCGCGGGGTTTTGAAAGTGTTTTTGGAGAACGTGATCCGTGATGCTGTCACTTACACGGAGCATGCCAAGCGCAAGACTGTTACAGCCATGGATGTGGTATATGCGCTCAAGCGTCAGGGACGCACCCTCTACGGCTTTGGCGGCTAATCGTTAAATCCAGTTACTTTACAAACTAAAACGGCCCTTTTCAGGGCTACCTATCCATTCATTTGAAGGAGTTTGTAACAATTCTTTTTCGTGTGTTTAGTAACATGAGTCTACGTTTCTCATGACTTCTTCACAATTTGATAACTCTTGTTTAATATGTTTTCAACTAATTAAAAGTTAATCAGTCCGTACTTGGTGTGATTTTTGTGTGGCATAGTAAAGGAGTATGACATTTTAGGACGGTCAACTGCAGGTAACACTACGAATAGTTGTCAGGTAAGCAAGGCAGTAGAGGTGGAGGGCAGCTCAGAAGACAGGGGTGGCAAAGGCTGGTGCTGCTGCAAACAATAGGGGAAAAGCCTAGTTGGTGTCTCGTGCCCCCCGCCCTGGGGCACTGTTCTATGCTGAAGACGAAATTGCATGTCTTCATGGAGCTCACGTGAGAGTGGGAGTGACGGTGGTGGGGCTAACTAGCAAAGATAAAAAAGTTTGAAAGTATGTTGAAGGCAGTCAGTCCTGTGGGAGAAACAACGCAAGTACGTAGGATTCTTAAAGTTTTAAGAGTATAATGGTGGAACAGGCCAACTTGCTTGGCTGTTTCTCTGAGGTATCTTCCCGTCTATCCAGAGCTACTGGTTTCTCTCTTTGAATCCAAACATAACTATAGAGTTATGCTTATTGAGACCTTTATGTTGGCTTTCAATCTTGAATAATGTTAGACTTTATTATGAGCTTATTTTACCTTAAATTATAGATGATGGTACTGTGGTTGCATGCCACATATGACAAAAAGTGCTGGAATGGGCCTTTCCAGCTTAGGTCGTCATGATTCAAATCCCACCTTCTTTCCTCCTACGCTTCAGGAAATGAGTCAAAAATAAATCAGCAATGTTCCAGTGGGTTATTCCATTCCTTGTTCTTAACCACTGTAGACTTTCTGCAATCTCTTAGAACTGTCACTGTGCCATTGTATTATTTGGTGTCCTCACAATCAGTTTTAACCTGTGAAGAATATTGTGTAGACTGGCATTTTTCCAATAAAATTTGTTCACTTTGTTATAATTAAGGCATAGCTGGACAGATGGCTGTCTAACCAGAGGCAACATTTCCTGGCCTTTCTGGCAGCAGATGTGAGCATGTGGCTAAGTTTTTTCCAACAAATGTCAGAAGTTAACAAAAGTTATTCACAGTTCTGGACTTTAAAGCTTTGCACGTTGCCCTACTCTCTCTTCTCATGAGTTACAATGGCGCTGATATTTTGACCCAGTAGAGAACATCAGGCTCTAGGAGATGACAGAACACTGACCTGGAAGGAATGAGGGTTCCTGATTGATCACAAGAAGCAGACCTGCTCCGCAGAGCTGGACAACTCATGATGGATCTGTTTCATGACACAAAAATATTAATAACTGTCTTTATGCTCTTTTATTGTTAAGTCTCTTTGTTACAACAGCTTAACTTTACCATACAAATACAGGGTTTTTTAAAAAAATTTATTTAGCATTGAGAAATTTTCTTCCATTGGTCTTGAAAGCTTGAAAAGCTGATGCCAAATGAGCCTCTCAGTACCTCTTCCATTACGTACCATTATAGACAGAACACAGTGGGGCTCATTATGTTTTAGAGACCAATGGGTGGACTATCAATATGTTTTAAGCAGTTGTAATCTGGATATTTTAATGTACTGTGTCCCCTTAGGTGAGTAGTTCTTAACAATATATGGAACAAAAACTCCTTTGAGAATCTGTTGGAAAAATGGACATATAGACATAGAAATTTTATGGGGCACATATATCCTCTGAGGCTCAAGTAAATCTCAGAGTTCCATGGATTTCTGCCAACAATTAGAGGTCCAGGATTTCAGGGCCTGGGATCTAGAGACCCCAAATTTAACAATAGAGAGACATAGACAGACACAATCCTAAAGAATAAAAAAAAAAATATTGAACAGGTTTGGAGTTTATTTTGCCATTTATGTACTGAGTGCAATAGACCTATATATTCTTAAAAAGTTAGGTCAGGTTTTAACATTTTATAACTCAGAATGCAAGGTAGCTTATTCTGAAAATTTTTGATTCAGAGGCCTGAAGGCCCAAACTGACTGAATTTCACAAGATTTAGTAGTGAATAAAAACTGGGGACTTTATTTTCAGCTTGATTAAGGAAGAAGTCCATGAATTTTATCCTGAGACCCTTTGAACATGTCTTTTATTGGCATCTTAGTAAATGTATTTAATAAAGCCTGAATATGTAGTAGTCTATACCAGTAAGCAAATCGTATGTTAAGTTTATAAGAAACATTTCCAATATCCTTCTTGAGGTTTTGGGAAACCTGTACAGAAGGATGATTACTTGGAATGCATCTTTGGTCAAGTTACTTGACCTCTCTGTGCCTCTGTTTCCTCATCCATAAATTATAGTACTACTTAGCTTATAAGGTTTGGGAGCAAATAAAGTTAAATATTTGCTAAGCATTTTGACCAGGGCATGGCACATGGTAAACACTCTGTGTTTTGACTGTTGTCATTACTGCTATTACTAATATTCTTATTTCTCATGACATTGGAGAAGCCTAGAGAAAAAGAAAGTGGCATTTGAACGGTGAAGATATGTACTTGAAGTTCCTGCTCTGCCATTTTCTATCTGTGTGGTCTGTAGCAAGTTATTAACTACTCTTCCTTTATCTGTAATGTGGGAGAAATTTTATATTTTTGTTAGGACTAACTGAGACAATGTATGATAAATAATATAAACATATTCAACAAATATAAGCTTGTATGTATTCTGAAAATGTAGTGAGTGTGTTAATTAAAATTCTTTTGGATGCCAATATCAAAAACCAATCTCAGGTAACAAAAACAAAAACAACTCTTTTGAAAGGTTGCTGACTACACTTAAGACATTTCTGAACACTCCTGTGAAGAGAAAGGCTCGTCTTTCTCTTTCCTTTCCCAATTTCTAGGAAAGTAAATCTTATTGATCCAACTGGGTAGGTGCCTGCCTCAAGCAGATACGATAGCCAAAGAGAGAGCTTATAGTATAATGTGACTACTTGAGGCTTGGCCCTAAATAAAGCTTTTCCCAGGGAAGAGGGAATCAGAAGCTGTCACAGATAGTGGCTGGGTTACCCTTCAGCACCCATAACCCACCTTCCCAGTGATCTCCATTTAACATATCCAAAACTTACTTTTGTTCTCATCCAACTATACATCACACCACCTTGGCCACATTCTCATTCTTTAAATAATTTATTCTTTAGACCTGGGGTCCCCAACCTATGGTGAGTTGTATAATTATTTCATTATATGTTACAGCATAATAATAATAGAGATAAAGTGCACAATAAATGTAATGCACTTGAATCATCCCGAAACCATCCCCCACCCCAGTCCGTGGACAAATTGTCTTCCATGAAAATGGTCCCTGGTGCCGAAATGCAGCTGCTTTAGACTTCTGCTGATTTTCTTCTAAGCTCACTTACCACAGGTTTTTTTTTTTTTTGCATGTGGATAAACAGTTGTTTCAGCACCATTTGTTGAAAAGGCTATTTTCTCTGTTATATTGCCTTTGCTTCTT
>CAUYRT010089970.1:0-10365 GCA_963574885.1 Lepilemur ruficaudatus | reverse complement strand
TCTGACCAAGAAATAAATCTGCACTCCACATTCATTGTTTGGAGTGGATTCAGAATGTAGCTCAACCATAGAAACCGCAGACAAGTGTGAATTCTATGAGAATGTTCATGTTCCCGTACAGAGTGAAATGGAAAGCACTCAAGCTTGTCTTTGAAAGAGTAAGAAGGTGACAAAAATCCCACAGTTTATTATGACAACTGTTGATGTTGAACTATAAAGCAAGAGTAAAATTTAAAGAAAATTCGAAGGCAGAAAATCTAATGTGCTAAGAGCAGGTGGGGCACACAGAGCCCATTCCCGTGGTTCTCACCAGAGCTGGGCCCAGAGTGTGGGCTCTAGTGTCCCCTGCCGGCCAAAATGACCAGCCCGGGTTCCTGGTCAGTCTGGAAAACAGAACCGAGAGAATGGAGAGAGGGAACTGTCCGAGAAGCGGCAGAAACCACTTTACGTTTCTTGTTAAGCTTTTCCCTTTTCACAAGTTTGGTCTGGAAGGCACCTACCCAGAGCAGAGCTCTGCAGCTGCAGACAAGACGTAGCCGACTCTCCAACACGCTCCATTCTGGAGAATAATTACGTTTGAGTTGCGTAAGTACTGGCTTCAGAAGGGACCTTGTCTAATGTCCCAACCAGCCAGGAATAGACTTTTGCCTTTGACAGTGTACATGGCTAAAATGGCGAAGGACTTCTATTTAGGTCACCGTGGTGTTATTTTCATTCCCATTCTTGCAAAAGCACCCGTGGTGTGCTGGGATTCTCACCGTACTGTGCAGGGCAGGGAAGAATTCCCTGCGGTCTCCAGCCTGGAGATGGCTCGGGTGTGCTCACCTCACCTGGAGGATCATGACCGCGGAGCATCAGGGGCCCTTGTTCACTTGCGTTCTCTTGGCTGGTGGGACAGACTGCTCCTGGCCCTGTCCTCCACTCGTCACTGTGCTTGTGCCGGGCCACTGGTCCCCATACCTTTCATTTATTGCACAGATTCTTAGAGGTGCTACTCGTGCTCTTGTGACACTGTGCCAAGCCCTGGGGAAAGAGATGTTTAGATGTCATGCTTTCCTTTCGATGCTCACAGGCCCGCAGGGGTAAGACTCATCCCTGGAAAGGTCTCCCTCAAGACATCAGCACACACCAGAGGCATGAGAGACAAATATTCTTATGACTTTGCTGCTTAGTGAAAGGCACAGTAGGAATTGGTCCCTTGGCACAGGGAGGTGAAAAAGCAGCATGGGACAGGAACTGTTCCGGTGTTGCCATGGCCCACCCGATTGTCCACATGAGCCTCTGAGGAAGTCCCTGAACCAGAGGTCAACACCAGCTCTCTGTGGCTTCCAGCTCCCACAGCTTCAGACGCCAGGCTGCAACAGCTACCACTCAGTCAATCAAAACAGAAAACAACTAAGACTGATCCCACCAAGCCCCCTCCCAGAAGCATGTGACCCACCCCCTGTACCCCCAGCAACAGTGAGAATGAAATAGAATAAGCAAGAAGGACACGAGTCAAGCGGTCCAAACACAGCGGTTACAAGGCAGGATACGGGTCACCCAGACACACCTGCTTGCCACGAGGAGGAGCTTCCCGCGGCCCCAACAACTGGCCCACGCTGTGGTCCTCACACGTGGTAGAGGAAGGGGGAGAGGGTGAAAGGAGCAGAGTCATGCTAGGTGAGCTGGATGTCCAGCCCAGGGACTAGCAGCCATGGGGGGGCCAGGTGCCATCTCCATGTGGTTCTGGAGGATTTGGGGATCTGGTTGAATCACTTCCCTCTCATTCCAACCCAAATCAGCAGTGGGATTCACTTGGCAGGTGACATTGCCTGATTCTGCTCTCCTGCCTGCCCCTCCCAGGTAGAAAATGACACCATCAACTATTTCAACTTCCTCAAAGCAGCTGTCTCAAGTGGCGTCATCAAGAGGAAGAAGGACCTCTATATTCACGTCAGCTGCAAGATGCTGCAGAACTCCTGGGTCAACACGATGTACATCACTAATGACACCATCGAGGTCGAGGAAGTCCAGTACGGCAATTTCGACGTGAACATTTCCTTTTATACATCGCCCTCGTTCTCATATCCCGTGACCAGCAGCCCATACTATGTGGACCTGGACCAGAATCTGTACCTCCAGGCTGAAATCCGCCACTCCGATGCCTCGCTGGCCTTGTTTGTGGACACCTGTGTGGCATCCCCGTACGCCAATGACTTCACCTCTCTGACTTACGATCTGATCCGGAGCGGGTAAGGACTGTCTTCATGGGATAGACTTAGACCTTTACCCGACAGCTCAAACAGGAGTAGCTCAGAAGGCTGAAGTAGGCAGATTTTGGTTCACCCCAGTTCCTTGTAGTCCAAGCGTAACCAGATCCCTTTCTAGGGATCTAGCATCCTGTGGCTTTTACCTTTTGAGGTGCTTACATGCTGCGTCCTGGACCACAGCCCTGAAGAGAAGGGCAGAGGGATCACGTGTCACCTTTAGTTAGCCTGTGGGGAGAATGGAGCCACTCACCAGGCGTCACCCAGCAGGTTAGCCATAAACTGGGATTAGACCCCAGGTGACTGAACTCCAGCCTTAAAAAGCCCTACATGTAGTGGGAACAGCAGTAATTTTGGAACAGACCAAGGTTGAAACACCAGCTCTGTCACATGCCAGCTGTGTGGCTCTGGGCCAGCAAATGCACCTCTCTGGACCAGATCCTCCCCTGTCAACTGGGGATGTTGGTGCCCACGTCATGAGTTTGCCGGGAGGACTGGGTGAAAAGGAGTGGATGGTGTGCTGGTGCAGCAGGTCCTCATGCCTCCCATTGACCCGGGAGTGAAAGTTCTAAGAGTCCAGGCTTCCAGTCAAGCTCAAGAAGAGCAGAGGTCAGGCCAGGGGTTCCCAGGCCGGGTCAAGTGGTGCCCAGGCCAGGCCGCTTTACCATAGTCCAGCTTCCCTGGATGGCCGCATTCTGCTGAGGTGGGCTTCACTCTTCTAGACTCGTGAAGATGTCCTGAGACACCGGGATGTGCCCTATGCAACTCTGGTAGCCTCGGTAGCCGCTGCCTCCCAAGAGAACTAGGGGTGGGGGGGGTTAAATTCCACACTTCCCCCAGATACATAAAAGCATCTCTTTTTAGTTTGAATATGTGTCAGTTCAGCCAACAGGTGTTGAGGCTCATCTTGTGCACAGTCCATGCAGTTAGTTCAATTCACAGCAGCCCCTTTGGCAGCCGAGATGGGCAGGAAAGCTGAACCAGATTCCCTTTCTACAAATCATCACACGGTGCTACTCGAATCTGTGCGAAATGATTGACACTGACACAGAGGAGTGAATGGCTTGGTTCTTCCTTGCCCAAGGATTCTTTCTGGTCAAATTCTGCCATGTATATATGCTAATGTTGTGGGCAGGGAGAGGAGATAGGTGTGCCCTGATGGCACAGGCACTCATTGGCCACACCTGACCATCAGCAGATCACCTGCCTGGATGTCCATTGCAATAACCTGGGGCTTCAAACACACCCTGCCCGGGCCCCACCCACACACTCTTTATTTGGCCTGCTGGGGCTCTGGTATCTTGTAGTTTTAAAAATACCTCCAGGTGTTTCTGAGGTAGGTGCAGCCCAGACTGTGGTGCTCCAGCCCATGCAGAGCCCCTGCCTGGCACGGTTTTATGGGAAATGCAATTATTGCCCTGGTGGCTCCTGAGTTACCCCGACCTTTTTTATAAACGCCTCACCCCTGGCCTCTGGGGGGTGTTCCCTCCCCTACCTTCACTGCTAAGGGAGCTGCTTGAAAAAAAAAAAAAACAAAGAAAGAAATCTCAGTATGGAAGAGAATCCGAGTTGGAAGTGGAGGAAGGAAGCTCCAGGAGGCAGAAGGAGGAGGGTGGGCAGGCCGGGGCCAGGCCCCAGGCAGAGTCAGGCTGCCCTGCAGACCTGCCCACCGGCTCCTAAACCCCAGCGGCCGGCTTTCCTTGCCCTTCTCTTTCCACATCCCTCAAAATCCTAAATGCCCACTAATGTGGCCAGCACGAGCTGCTTCCTTACCTGTAGGATCTCGGGGAGGTGCGTCCTCATCCACATCTCAGTAACATTCCTTTAAGTGTATTCTTAGGTTACTTTCCCTTTAACGCCAGCTGAGACTGCTGGTATTGGAGTGGGGGGTCCTGGAGGGTGCTCAGGCCAGCGTAGGAGGTACAGCTGCGCAGGGCTCAGGGCAGGCTAGGGTGGGTCAGGAGAGAGAGCTCCTGAGAGAGGAGGGTTGGGAAGGGCAGGGCCACCGACATACCCAGAGTGCAGCCTCATGTCATTTTGCCTGGCCCTGAGTCCAGGGAAGAGAAGAGAAGTCATTTTCTTTTCTGCCCTGTCTCTGGGTCCTGCTCCTGGGATCCAGACTTGAGCTACTCCCCAGCTCACCTGGCTTCCCCGGGCCACTGAGCACATGGTCCTCTTGACCCAACCCACTGTGCCATGTGGGGCCTGCTTGTCAGCCTGAAAACCCTGGGAGATTTGCTGCTTAAAGAGGCTGGTGATACACCAGAGTGGCCAGGATTTTTCTGCACACCCAGCAGCGAGTGTTGGTTCTACATGGACACAAAGAAGGTGGGGTGGGGGCGGCCTGGGCAGCAAGGACAGGCCGCGGAGTTCCACGCCTGGCGCCACTGGTCAGGAAGAAGTCGGGGTGTTGATGAGAGCTAACGGGTTGCTCTTCTCTCCTTCTAGGTGCGTGAAGGATGAAACCTACCACTCCTATGCCCAGCCGTCCCCCCGCATCACCCGCTTCCAATTCAACGCCTTCCACTTCCTGAACCGCTTCCCCTCCGTGTACCTGCAGTGTAAGATGGTGGTGTGCAGGGCGCACGACTACTCTTCCCGCTGCTACAGAGGCTGTGTGGTGAGGTCCAAGAGGGACCTGGGCTCCTACCAGGGGAAGGTGAACGTCGTCCTGGGACCCGTCCAGCTGCAGACTCCCCAGGCAGAGAAGAGCCTTGACAGGCAGTCATCCTCGGACCCCACTGCCCACCAGGGCGCAGACCCGTGACTATCCGGGACTTGGGATGTTTCTGTTGGTGCCATGTTCTAACTGAAATTGAGCACCTACTGTGTGCCAGGCCCACTGTGCTACACCTGCCCCCAAGGTTCCTGGTATAGGGTGTGGTTCCTAGAGTTCTGCCAGGGCAGTGATGGACCTGGCACCTTTATCCTCTGGGTTCTGAACTCCTCACCTGTAAAATGAAAATGTCAATACTCGCTTCTTAGCTCTATTGGGAGGGTTACATAAAGTAATGTTGATTAAACTGCCTCAGCTCTGCCTGGTCCAAGTCATTGGGTGCTTGGTGGATGGGAGTTTCTGTTACTAGTGTTGTCACCCACGTTAACAACATGAATGATAATGTTATTCCTCGTGACGATAACCACAAACAGTAATGCCGGACGTATTGCCATTTGTCCCGACTGCTGGTGGGATTCAGCCCAGCCCAGGCCATTTTCCTTTTCCTCACCTGGTACAGGGAGTGTCACTTCTGCCGTGCTGCTTTGCTGTGGTGTGGACAAGGGTATGTTCGCAGAGGATTCCCAGGATTTCTGGCCCAGGCTGGGGTCAGGTCAACAGATATGGTGGCCGTGCTATTGGGGACAGGCTGCAGCCACTGTAGTTGCCACAAGCCCTCCCCTGCCAGGGCATGCCCATGGGCACCTTTGATGGCTCTCTCTCCTCCTGTGCCCTGTTCGGGCAGTCTCCATGTCCCGCTGATTCTACACTCTTTCCTCGAGTCTTCATTCATTCAATGTATATTTATTGAAGGCCTACTGTGTGCCAGGAAGCAAATAAATGAACAGATATAGATTAAAATCCCCGCCCTTGAGGAGCTCACACTCCAGTGAGCGGGGATACAAATTCAGAGCATGTCTCGCGCTATATCTCACGGCGGGAACGCCGGGCAAAGGACAGCAGGGCGGACGAAGGGCCCACGGGGACAGTGCTCACCTTTCTCCTCCCTGCTAGTCCCTGCAGCTGCTGTGGCAGCTCAGGTTCTGGGACCTCTTGCCTGGGACTCTTGTAACCGTTTCTCACTTGGTCTGAAGGCCCAACTCTCTGCCCTCCCATCCACCTGCAGCCTCAGGCCAGATGTGCTCTCCCAAGGTCCAGCTCTGAGTTCCAGCACAAGAAACCTTCCCTGACTCCCCTTGACTGACGAGAGAATGTGAAATCTTTCTAGTCTGGCACTCAGCTGCCATTGGGTCTGGCCTCAGTTTCCCACCTGGCACTTCCCCTTGCCATTTCCTTTCTCTTCCTACCAAATGGTTCTGATTTGCTCCATCCTGAGGACCACAGCCTTTCCTGGTCTCCCTTCTCCTCTGCTGGGCTGTCCTGGTCCCAATTCTATTGCTGTAGTCTCCTCTCCTCCCCAGACCTGTCAGTGGCTGACGTGAAGGAGCTGGCAAGCTCCAGGGGGAGTTACCACAGCTCGGCTGTCGCTGCTGGGCTCTTCCTGGCTGGGGTCCTGGCCACGGCAGCTTCACACTAGGGAGGAGGACATGCGCCACCAGTGGCTGGCCTCTGAGCTCTAGGATGTGGAGCCAGGAGAAGATGCTCAGACATTGGCCCCATGTGCCCAGGCACCTGAAAGGGTGGAAGGAATGAAGGGGCAGAGTTTGGCACCCAGCAGGTCTCAAGCTCTGTTTACCTTGGCACAGGTGTATGGTGGGGGGGCGGTTAGAGGCTGGAGTCAAGTTTCTCCCAGGTCCACAGGCTCAGTGTTGGGGCAAAAGGTAAACAGGCACTGATAGGTGAAACCTGCACGCAACTGTGAGCCAAGCACTAGCGGCAGCGAGCTCCCTCTAGGTAGAATTTGTCTGACTGTTTCCAAACCAGCTTCTCAGGCCTGTAGCATAAATCTCAGCCTTTCCTTATGACAGGGCAAGCTGAATCAAGGACCTTTTTCAAAGCAAGTGTCAGTTGGGCCAGTGTTTCCAGCGGCTCACCCAAGTACTGGATCCCTTCAAGTGGAGCAGACAGGCAGGGCGATGGCAGAAAGAGTGACGCAAGGCAGTACGTGTGTCCCCCCAGTGGCCTCCGCATGGGTAGGCAGGATGGAGGCTAGAGAAAGATGAGAATGCTAACTGCATGGTAATTGGTGGTGCTTGTGATCTGAAATCAAAGGTGGTTGCCTCCAGCATGCAGGCATCTGCCTGTTTTGGTTTCTGACACCATCTCTGGAACTGTGGGCTGGGCAGGCTCTAAGGAGGGCAGCAAACCCTCAGGGCCCTGAGGATAGGAGTCCTGCTTGCATGAGCTTTCCAGGGAGAAGGGGATTGACAGGTGACCCCAGGAGCTCACAAGAAACAAAGGGATGAGGTGGGTTCAAAGGAGGCAGTGAATTTGCCAGAAATTAAGAGAGAAGCCAGACCCGGGCCCCCTGGCCAGGCTTGGCCTTGGTAGGAATGGGAGCTTTTGTGTACTGTCCTGCAATGCCAAGGTTTGCCCCATGGGACTGAGGGCCTGAGGACCCCTGCTCCAAGAGGGGAGAGCTAAGACGAGCCTAACTCCAGATGTGTGACTTGAGCTGGCAGCAGCTGCGGGGCAGACCCCAGGATGAGGGTGGGAGAATTGCAACAGAGACTCGCCTAGGGCTGACCAAGAGCTGCCGCCACCAGCTACGGTGCAACCCCCTCAGCCTCCCTGGGATGCAGGGTGGGCCCCTGAGCCTCGCCAGGGCTCAGAGGAGCTGGGGCCCCAGGGATGGTCCCTTGCAGGTTTCCAGTCTACTCACCATCACCCACCACGCCCACACTTACCTTCCTAGCCTGGAGTGGTCAAGGAAAGCCTCGAGGGTCACCCCTTGATGACAAGTCTGCCCTGAAAGCAATGACAAAGCACCGAAATGCAGGCAGCAGCCGGGACTGGGTCTGCAAAAGCAGCAGAAATGTGGAGCGGTGTGCAGATTTGAGAGACCTATCAGAGGAGCAAAGTGACAAGTCATACATCCAGGAACTGAAAAAAAGATGGGAGTCTAGGACCCAACCCGGAAGCCAAACCCTGTCCATTCACTCCTCCCTCCATCCCAGTGGGCGCCAGCCCCAAGCCGGACTCTGGACTTGGCTGTGGATGTGGAGAGGGATCGCAGACAACCTCACATTCATCCAGGGGAAACTCGTTTCCACCAGACTCCTCCGGAGCCTCCTCTCCCCTTGGGAATAGCCCCTTGGAGCCAAGCATTCCTCACAGGACACCACAGGGTCCAGACTCATGCTTAGCCACTTGGAAGCCCCCCGAGGGAGGAGGTAATGGCCCTTTTGTCAGCAGGGCCCAGCTAGGTGGGTAGCTACTGGGGACAGATGAGTTTGGGAGTGAGAAGGAGTGAGGTCCAGGAGATGGGCAGAGCAGAGGACATGTTGCTGGTGACACGGTCTCTGGACTGAAGCTGTCAGTGTGACCAAGGGTCTAGTCACAGAGGACACAGAGAAGCAGACTTGGCTGGGAGCAGGGACCCACCATCCCCATCACACATGGGGGAAGATGAGGCTGTGATTTCCAGCAATCGCAGCTGTGGCTTAAGGCAGGGATGCTCCACTCTGGCTGCACGAGACAGTGACCTGGGGACTTTTAAACCTTCTGCTGTCAGGCTGCACCCAAACCAGTTAGATTAGAATCTCCGGGTCTGGGCCAGAAAGCAGTGACCGGAGAGCTCCAGGTTGTTCCAAGATTGAGAACAGCTGGGTTAGGGCTCCTTAAACCCCTCCTTGGGTCACCAGTCAATCCCCTTCTCCCTGGAAAGCTCATGCAAGCAGGACTCCTGTCCTCAGGGTCCTGAGGCTTTGCTTCCTTCCCTGGAGCCCACAGTTGTGGAGATGATGTCAGAAATATCACAACCATCTCATGCTTGTGCCCTATGTGTGAGAAGGAACAGTGGAGGCTACGGGTCCCCGCTGTAAGGATGGAGTGACTCTGGAGCACGGGGCCCAGCAAGCTTGTCCTCAGTGGACCCAAAGGGTCCGCTTTCCATGTGCTATTGGATTCATGTCCCAAAAGGCAATCTCATGACATCACTTGCCTAAAGTACCTCATTTCTGCTAATTCACATTGCCCCAACCTCTGTTGTTCAGGAAGATTTGCCATGGAGGAAATGCTAATTAAGCATCTCCTACCAGGAGCACCTCTGACCTCTGACCTCATGTCAGAAGACCTCTGATATGTTGTGAATCTAATCCTCCTGACAGCAGTGTGGCCACGTGTCACCATTCTCACCTGGCAGGGATGAAGACCCAGGTCAGAGAGGTGCGGTAACACACAACACACACAGGATTTGGGGCAGAGAGTGGCAGAGCTGGGGTTGGAGTCCGCTTCCCTGAGTCTGGTGCCTGGTCTTCCTCCTCCTTCTTCCTTCAGCTCACGGGCGCCCTGCAGTCGGGAGGCCTGGCTGCGCGCTGAGTCCGCACACAGCACTGCACCTGACACCGTCTGCAGCTCGTCTGCGGGATGTGGGACCAGGTGCCAAAGGAGGGGTTCACAGGACCATAGTGGCATCTCCACCACATCCTTGCCCAGCTGGCTCCGTGGCACTGCTCACTTTACCTGGAGGGGGCTCCTCCAGCTCCCCGAGTAGCCAGGACCTGCTAAAAGCACAATGACCCTGCCCCAGGCTCCGTCCTCAACAGAGTAACTGACACACCGACGCGGTGTCTCAGGGGCCAGAACCGCAAGGCCCTGTCCAAGGCACCTGTTCTGAGTTGTCTCCTGGTTCCTGTGGGGACACAGCTTACTAGCCGCTTCCAAGGTGACCAGCATCTCTCCCACCACCCTCCTGCCATCCACTTGCTGACACCAGAGGGCGCTGTGGCAAACCTTGGGCCCTTGTGTTCACAAGGAACCTGTTGCTTTGTTTCTTTGGGGGCCTGTAGTTGTCTATTGTAGGAGAGGGTTCCAGGGTGTTTAGCTCTAGCAAAGGACTCTCGCAAAAGCCTGCCACCGCTCCCATTCCTTACTTTAAAGAGTCGAGATCTGATTCCAGTCTCTGACAGCAGAGTGGCCGGTAGCTCACTTTCTGCCTTTTCCCCACGCCAGGGTGAAGGCGGCTGCCCTGCAGCCCTCCGAGATCTGTCCCATTCAGCCCGGTCCTGGGCTCCAAGTCCCCTACAATGGCCGCCACTGGGTTCTACCCAGAGCACGGCCTCAATCCTCCGTCAGGGTTGATGACACCAGGGTGGCTTCAGGTGGGTGCTATTTAGGGACAGCCTTAGCTTGTGGTCATTGTCTGCAGAGGACAAAGGGCTTGACCTCACAGTCACCTCCCCACTGATTGTTAGTTCAGGAGATGGTGTCAGTGGGAGTGGGCTGCAGCTCTGAGTCAGTGGGCAATTGGTGTCCACACGTGTCCCATAGGGGCTGGGC
>CAUYRT010089968.1:0-62788 GCA_963574885.1 Lepilemur ruficaudatus | reverse complement strand
TTTTGTGAGACAGAGTCTCAACTCTGTTGCCCGGGCTAGAGTGCCGTGGCATCAGCCTAGCTCACAGCAACCTCAAACTCCTGGGCTCAGGCGATCCTTCTGCCTCAGCCTCCTGAGTAGCTGGGACTACAGGCATGTGCCACCATGCCCGGCTAATTTTTTCTATATATTTTAGTTGGCCAATTAATTTCTTTGTATTTTTTTTTAGTAGAGATGGGGTCTCACTCTTGCTCAGGCTGTTTTTGAACTCCTCACTTTTGAGCAATCCGCCCACCTCGGCCTCCCAGAATGCTAGGACTACAGGCGTGAGCCACCGCGCCCAGCCCAGATCACTAACTTTTAACCATTTGGGGATCACAGGAAACTTCAAAGATCTGATAAAAATCTATAGGCCCTCTCCCCCAGAAACACACACATACACACACACACACACACACACACACACACACACACACACTTCTGGGAAATCAATTCAAGGGACTCAAGAATATCCTAAAATCTCCATTTCAAACAGAGTCCCCAGATATCAACACTGCTAGATTTTTCACTTGCTTGCCTTCTTTACACTTCTCTCTCCTTTTTGGCTTCTGAGGGAGCTTTTAAGGAGTAAAATAGTGGAACATCCAAGGAAAGCCTTGCTGCCCACACCCTCTACTTTGGCCCCCCTCCCCACGTCCTCGCCATCTAAGTACAGGGCACCACCTCACACCTGTTAGGGCGGAACATTTTGGAACCATCCCTCCATCTTCACTTTCGTTCACTCCTCCATTCAGTTACTCCAGGCCTTCCACAGCAATCACCAAGTGCATATCATGTTCCAGGTACCAGACTAGCGAACAAATCAACAATTCCTGAGCCCCGTGGAGCTTACAATCTGATGAGGGGAATAAACAATGCATTTGCATAGTGAAGAAGTAAATTACGGCATATGCTAGAGGATGGTTAGTGGTCAGGGAAAAGAGAAACCAGGAGTTAAGGGGAGTCGGGGAGTGTAGGAGTAGGCTGCAATATTAAATAGGTGATCATGGTAGGAGAAGATGACATTTGAGTACACACACAAAGGAGTCAAACTTGTGAATATCTGGGGAAAAATATATTTTGTTTATTTTCCTTCTTCCCCTCTAGAATGTAAACTCTACAAAGTCAGGGATTCTCTTTTTGTTGTTGTTCACTGCTGACTCCCAAGTACCTATAATAATGCCTAACACATAGTAGATGCTCAATAAATATTAGTAGAATAAATAAATGAATTAATTAAAATTTATCCTTCAGGCTGGCTAAAACTGAGAGTCAGGGCCACAATTCTAAATTGTACTGTAAACATGACAATATCTTTAGTTGAATGATAATTTCAGAGTATAGAGAAAAGAAACTGAGTCACCTTTTAGAAGGGAAAATTGAAAGGTAACTATATATGGAAAACATTAATAATCAGAATAACCAAATAAGAAATGGGTTTTCCAAACCAATCAAACAAACAATAGATCCTATACCAAATAAGGTTTTAAAATTAGAAATGACCCTTGAAATCTAGGGCTTCTAAATGCTGAATGGTTCATTAATAACGCTGCCCATGAGGTGTGTCATCTCTTACCATGGAGACTTGGTAAGTAAGACAGATAACACCAATCTGGAAGAGCCAGCCACAGTGATATTGTCACCCCTTGCTGCACTCCCTGCTGTAGACCTGCATTTCCAAAGCACTCACTGTGCACTGATGTCCTTGGATTTGAAGCATGCTTGTGGCTGATTAGCTCAGTTATTTATCCCTTGGTGCTGGTAAGTCTAAGCATATGGGTTGGGTCCCCATGGAAACCAAGAGGAGCTGTCTCAGCTCCCTGGCCACAGGCCATACCTCTGACCTTGACCACTGATCCTGCAAATGCATATCCTCAGTTATACAGGGGACAGACTGTGTCCATATGTATGTGTGTGTGCATGTGTGTGTGTACTACCAAAAAAAGGGGAAACTCGAAGCACACGCTTCATGTTTGAAAAGGCTGCAAGTGACCGGTGAGAACTGACTTACTCCCTTATGCACAATTATACTATCAAACCAGGGCTTAGGACACATCTCTTTCGTTTGCTTCTCCTAAAATGATTACCCAATTCTAAGAAAGAATAAGAACTATCTAGACAGATGCCACACTGATTGGAAGGCCACAAGCAGGACATATTCTCCCTCCATTTTGTCTCCAGAAATTAGCATAATCTAGTAAAAGTCAGGAATGTGAGCTTCCTAGATTCCACGGCATGTGACTTTCTTGATGGTGGGTCTTACCATATTACAGGTAATGTGAGGCTCAGAAACTTCTTTCCTCTATGATTAAGCAGTGATGTCAGGACAAAGCTGAAATCACTTCATCATAAGAGTTTGAACTCTGCAATATTACACATCATTAAATTTTTAAGGGATTTCATTGGGGAAGTCCTTTAATCCTTTAATAATTGAGTTGGGGAAAGGGCCCAGTGATGGGGGCCATTTACCTGAGCTGATATTAACTAGGTTTGGCTACTAATGGCTTTGCAACAATCCCACTGTGTCTATGTTGCCATTTAAAAGAGTGCATTTCATTTGGCCCTTGCTCTTTAACTGTCAACAGGGAAACTGAAAAATAATACATCATTAAGTATTGCAATTTGTATTAAAGTTCTCTACCCAAGTTTCCTTTCTAGCACCATTGAGCTTAGTCTAAACTAAATTCTAACAACCAGTTGACAAGTAGAAAAACTGATTCCATGAATCAGTTGGATGTCAATGATATCAAATAACCCATCACTAATATATTTTCCACTGAATTTACTGGCCACAGAGGCAGAGCCATTGGAAAATACTCAGCTTCCTTGGCAGCACCAAGTTCAGTTTAATTCTCTTCTAAGCTAAGAGGTCTGGCCCCTTATTACCTTGTCACCATTCCTTTCCTAGGGTCATACAGATATGACAGCCCCAGACCTAAGGAAGGATTCCCACCTAACCACACACTGCTCTCTCACTCCCTGTCTGTCAAAGCAATTAACTCTCCACTGCTGCACACATCAGGCAGTGTGTGATCATGTTCCACACCTCAGAGAGCTCAAGGTAAAGGCACTGCGGCAAATGGGATAATCTCAAAGAGGTTAAATGATTTGCCCAGACCCACCCAGCCCAAGCAGGACAAAGACAGAATTAAAGCTCAAGGGTTCTGAAAACCCACTGTTAGTCACGAGGTCATGCTAGCCTCCAGTCTGGGGAGACAAGCGTGTGAACCAACCAAGTGGACAAGACTATAAAACAGAGATGACCAGGTAAAGAGACCATGCCACCACAGTCTGATCAACAAGGAGTATGGTACCCACATGCTGAATTCCCTTCTCTTGAGAGTTCTCCTGTGTATCACGGAAAGCAAAAGCTCTTCAATGGACACGGTTGCAGAGAAGCATAGCTGACTGGTTCCTGGCCTGGAGAGGCTTGCAGATCTGTCTCGGAGAATCGGCCATGCAGTGGTACACCTTGGTCCAAGCTCTAAACTGGGCAGGAGCAAAACCAGTAAGAAGACAGGCTACGCTGAGACAACTGCTATCTGAAGAAGAAGGAAACAGGCCGGAGCCTCACTCAGCCACGGTTCCCAGGCCCATGACCCAGGGAGGCCTTGGCAGAGATGCTCTATGGGAGCCACAGGGGCCACCTCAGAAGAAACCCTGAGGAGTGAAATGAGCAGACCCACCTCTGTCAGCCCCTGTTTTGTGGTGGTCAGCTCCAGCTAACGCACAGGGAGATGCACAGAAGGACAAAGGGATTGAGTAGCTGGGAAAGAGCAAAGCAGGGGAAGAACCTGGGCCCCAGAAATGTCCCTGCCCCTCCCTAGGCTTCTCCTGGATCTTCAACCTCCCCCCTTTCCTGGCTAAACTCACATTAGCCATAAAGTAGGTGCAAAACTATCTTATCCTAGAACATCTTCCCTTCGTTCTATCTCCCAAGTATTATCTTTCTTTCTCCCATCTTTCTTTCATTATCCATCTCCTCGAAAGAGTGACCACATCACTCCCTCTACTTCTTCAGCTTCTTTTTACTGTAGATCCCTATTAAAATGCTGTCTTGTCCCCACCAGGCCCCTAACAAAACTACCCTTGATGAGGTTGCCAATGACTAACTGCCAGTTCCAAGGGCAAACAGGTAGCCCTACTTCTTGAAATTCCCCGCCACATCCCTGACTTCCAAAACCCTGCTCACACTGGCATTCTCCGCTGCCTCTGTGTCATCTGGTTACAGCCTCCCTCAAGGCTCCCTGAATGCTGGTGGTCCCCAGAGCTCCATCCTTGGCTCTCTTCTCATCCTATGTGCTGTTCCTCTCTTCTCATACTTACCTAGTAATGTATCCTAAAGCTTTGTGTCCAGGCTGGTTTCTAGATCTTCTTTGACAACTGTCTCCTGGACATCTCTACCTGAATGTCTCCCCAGTAATTTGGCATGTCCACAATTACTCCCACTATCCACTTCCATCTATTGCAAATTCCCCGCTCACTCCATGAATCTCCTATATGGGGTATTGACGTGACCTTGCCCCTTCTGGATCATCTTCAAACCTTCCCTCTCTGTCACCTTTTCCTTCAATCAAACCTTATTAAGTTCAACTCACCCTGTGTTAGGAATATTTTCAAGATCATGTTTGTCCTCTCCTTTCCCAAGGCCTCCTCCTTCACTCACATCCTTATTATCTCTCATCTAGACTACAGCAACAGCTGTGTAAATGGCCTCCCTGCCCAGTCTCTACTCAGGCTCCTACTAGTGCCCCAGGTTGCCATCAGAATTACCTTTCCAGAAAATAAGTATGGTCACATCATCCCACTGCTTAGAAATCCCTGCTGGCTGTCTGCTAAGCCCAGGATGAAGCTGAAAGTCCTTTACATGTTACACAATGCTCGCCACTGCTTGGCGTGATTCTGCAGTCCACACCTAGCCTCACCCCCAATGCACTTGACACTGTGGTCACCACCATATCCATAATCAGTGATTACAGACACTAACACACTTCCTTCCCAAAACTCCATCCATTGGCATGTGCTCCCTCCTCCACCTGGAATTCTCCCATCTTCTCCCCTTTGCCTACACTCCAAGAGCCAGTTAATATGTCACCTCCTCCATGAAGCTTTTTCAACAACCCAAACAAGTCACTTGTTGATTAATTTATCCATTCAACCAACATGTACTCATCAAATGTCTGCTATGTGTCAAGCACTCTGCAAGATGCTAGAGGTTCAGGGGTTAAAAAACAAAATGAAACAAAAACAGGAAGATGCCTTCCCTCATGGAGCTTATGATCTAGTGTCACAGACAGATAGTAAACCAATAAATATATATATTTCAAATTGTGATATGCACTTTGAAGATAATGAATAGTACATGGTAATACAGAACCAAGGGATTTAGATAAGCTGGTTCTCTGTCCCTCTGGTTGTGCCTCTCTTAAAGTAATTCTACTTTTTTTCCAAGCATCTGTTTAATCTATGTCTCTAAATAGTCTCTGCTAGACCGTTAGTACATCAGTGCTTTGTTTTATTCACATTCACATTCACATACCTGACACATACAGGGATTTAATAAGTCTGTTTGATTTTGAATGAGTGAGTGATTTAATTAATGAGCCAACTGTTATAAGAGTCCGTTTAATTCAAAATTAGAGAAAGCCACATACAACCAGGTAAAGTGCATTCCAGTTGCTCGTGTATTACCTGAAATCTCGTTTCATTAAACACCAGTTTACAAAGATTAAATTCAGACATATATTTCATCTCTCTAAAATTGACTGGAACTAGTTTTAAGAGAACAAAATGTCAGTAGTGGTGAGAGAAGTAATAAATACAATACAGGAATACTCGGTTCCCTTAAAAACCAAGATTCCATTATCACTTTTAGATCCAGCCAGGGCAAGTCACAAACAAGAAGGATGTCAACAGCTCTGGAAATCAGCCTCACATGGGAGCACAGTGGGATCTTTTCTAGCTAAGGCTGGGAGTTGTTTGAAAATACAACACAGTTCAGAAGAAAACTTGGAAAGGGGTTATGCAAGGAATGGACAGACAGCTGCCGGCTAGTCCCAATGGAAGTTATACTGGAAGCTCCGGATCAGATATTTAACAGTTTGCTGCCAAATGTGCAGACAGGCTCCCAAGACAAAAGTCACCAATAGCAAACCCTGGGAGCTGGAGAGAAGGAAAAGGGATGCTGTCTGCCTTTTGGTGGGGAAGAACTGCTGCGCTAGAGGGCAACGGAGGCCAGCGTGGATGATGTGAGACAGGAAAGGATGGGCTAGAATGGCTTTGCACATGTGGAGGAGTGTGACAGACAGGAGCTATAGGCACACACAAGCGGCCTCCCCATACACAGACACACACTCAGGCAATCCCCAAATTCTAAAACTTCCTTCAAAACCAAAGACTACGACTAACAGCTGACCATCAGAAGGCTGGCCTGAAAGCTCAAGTATGTAGCAGGTGGGGACTTGTTTTCCAAGAGCTGGTTCAACAGGACAAACTGAGAATTGTGATCTCACTGGGGTGTGAACACCAGAATTCAAGCAGCAGATGGTGTGATTTAGTGGAAAGGCCATTGGACCAGGAGTTGGAGGCTAGGGACAGATAGCATCCCAGCTTCTCTCTTCACCAACAGCGTGACTTTGGGCAAGTTCTCAACCTCTTGGAGCCATAAAATGCAAGGGGAGAAAACCAAAAACCTCTACTTATCTAACTTTCAGCATTGTTGTGAGGATCCATTGAGATAATATATGTGAATGCTCTTTGAAAATTAAAAAAAATACTTTTTTCCCAACAAATCCTTTTATAGCATTTCCTATAAGCCAAGCACTGATCTGCATGCTTTACAAATATGAACCAAAAATGACCCTTTGAGGTTGGTGCTATTATTATCCCCATTCTAGAGAGAAGAAACAGGCACAGGGCAAGTTAGACCCTTGCCCAAGGTAACACAACTACTGAGTGGCAGAGCAAAGATTTGATCCCAGACACTCTGGCTCCTGAGTCTATGCTGTTAAAAACCACACTGTATTGGGTTATCGTACATAGTTCCTAAAAATATGTATAAGCTTTTATTCAAATATTTAAAAAAAACAATAATAATATCCAATCCTGTGGAGTACTCTTCGTTTCACCAAAAGGTTTTTCATGTTCATTTTCCAATTTAATTCTCACCATAAACTTTTGAGGTCATTATTATTATATTACTTTGTACAGATGAGAAAACTGTGGCTTGGGCATCTCTTAACAACAGCACATGTGTTTCAAATTATTTTTTCAGTAATGGAGAGAGCTATGCAGTGTCCAAATCATTCACCTGTCTATCCCCTTCCACCTATGGATTTTTGGAAAGGAACATCTCAGTCAACAACAAAGCATAAAGAAAATAAAACCCAGAAGAGAAGGAGTAGTTGCTAATACTGGCCAGCCTTACATATAGACAATCAGGGAAGCTCCCTACAAAGTGTTATATTCATTCTGCCCAAAATTATCTCCTCCACTACCTGTCCCATTCCAGGGCCTAAAATTCTACCATAAGATAGCCATTTCTTTGACTGAACACCCTTCCAGTTAAAAAGTACCTTCAGAAGAATAGAACATTATCATGTACATCCCAATGTGAATTATTTCTAACATCGTCTCCAATTTGACAGCTAGCTAAGAGAAGGCTCTAGCCTGCCCACAGAGTAATCTGAAGTTTAAGAGGGCATAAGATGGGTTCAGAGCATCAGACAAGCAAGGGGCAAAGCTGAGCTGAGATTCTGAGGCTAGAAAACAAGTGCTGTGGTCGCATCCAGGGACCCAAGGTGAACAGAGCTCCCGGGGAGAGAGAGGTGCAGAGACCAAGCAAAACTCCAGCCAAAGAGAGGCAGGGAGGGGTCCCCTGGGATGTTCTTCCCTTCTGGATTGCCAAAGTCTACCTCATGGCATTGCCAACTGGATTTTGTCTCTGAAGAGCCAAGCCCACACCCCTTTGAAGATGGTGGCTGTCATTCCTGGGGAACACATGCACAACAGGAATCACAAGAGGAGAAAGCGTGAGGGGAAGCCAGCAGCAGGGGAGGAAACTCTAGATGGTTATGTTAAAAAGGATTTGTTCCACTGTCAAAACCAGAAAGCTCTCCCCAAGAGCCAGCTTTAGGGAAGGAAGCCTGAAGTGACAGAGAGGGGGCGGGATGCTATTAAGAAGGTTCCTGGGAAAGGAGGCTGAAATAAGGGAAGGAGAACCAGGCAAACGGCAGGTGTGTCCATAAAAATCCACCTCTGGACTGTGATGGGACAGGAATGCCTGGGGGATGCACAGAAACTGGGTGCTGTGTTTCTACCAAGTCCCAGACAAAGGCTCCTAAAGGTAATTTGATTCTCCAGGGCAAGGGCAGCTCTTTAAATCCAGGCCATTAGAGCACTTGCCCATTCCTGGTCTCTCCAGCAAATGTGATAGGACCCAATGACTGTCAAGCTCCTGAAAACTGTAAAAGTCACACTTTCCCCACTCAACTGTCCATTCCCTTTTCTGTGCCCCATGCTCAGAAGAGTCATCAACCTCTTCTCCCCCCTGGAGATGGGGGCCCCAGGCCAAGCTGGCATCAGCTCCCACTCAGGCTCAGGCTGTCCGGGTGCTCAAACAAAGACATATTCGGGCCCTCCTGCAGAGAGAGAGGGGACTGTCTCTGGGCCCAGAGGGAGCTGGCCTTAATCTGCTGCACATTGAATGACAACAATGTTAAGAATGAAAATATGGTTTGGGGGGATCGTCCCCAGGAGCCCAACATTTTGGTATTTAAAGGAACTTTAATGAGCTTAAGAGGCTAATCTGGAGTTCAGGAGGGGGTGTTTTGTTTTGTTTTGAAAAAAAAAATCCTTTTAAAGGCTCCTGAGGCTTGATAGGGAGGAGGCAACAGAATTGTGAGTCAAGGAGTGGCTGCAGTGCAACTGAAGGGGCGGGATGGAATTAGGAGAGGAAGCTGCTCCAAAGAGCTCTACTTATTGCAGCAGTAGAACCTGGTCTGGTGCTCAAGAGATAAGGGATGGTTCTTTCCAGGCTGGAGAAGTGCAGTGTCCAGAGAAGCAGAAAAGAGTTGAAAATGAGTGATGTGTTTGCATCCTATCAGAATGCTAACCACGCTTCTCAGCAAATGACTCCTCCCAGTTTACTGGCTACAGCATCAGACTCAGGCACTTCTCTGACCCACCGAAACACACCGTTTGCAGTGGTAGACATAATCTACATCCACTAAGGTGCCAGGCACACTAAGAAAGGTATTCAGGGGCCTCTAAATGGTCACCCAAAGAGTACTGGTCATGAGATCATGCAAGCCTGAGAGTTATGCCTCCGTCATCTGCTTACCTGAGCCCCACTCAAAAACTGGGTGGTCATATGGTTATCATTTTGTTCATTTAAAAGGCTAATTAGGTTCTTCCAAGTGAGAAAATCAAAAGAACACTAACAAAAATGGCCTGGGATAAAAATGGGACAGTTGATGAGATGGAGTTTAAGTAATATCTGGTGCTTGCAAGAGTCAAGTTATTAATAATAGAATTCCACAGGGCATGGGGGGTGAGAATCAGACAGGGCCAGATGTGGAGTCTTGATATAGCATGTGGTCCATTCCCAGCAAGGCTGGCTGCTTAAGATATTTTTTATATAGACAGAGCTTAATCAGACCTGTCAGACAAGATAGTCCAATCCATAGTGGCCAGATACCTATCAGGGCTCGTTCATTATATGACAATGATAAAACGCAAATCTATTGCTGTGGAGAGACACTGGAAGCCCAGAGAGTCAGAAAAGCCAGACATATTTACTGTTATCCAAAAATAGGATCCCCAAACTGGAATCTTGAAAGGCTGGAAGAGACCAAACTCTTTCATGTGACTTCAGTTACAAGACTAGGAAAAGCACAGTCCATTTTGTATTTTTAGTTGTTATGACATTATGGTGCAATAATGGGGAATCTGGCAATGGTTTCATTAAATTCTAGCTAATCTGTGCATGGCAGCAAGAAGACAAGCTCTACAGATGACTTGCTTGCCTTGGTTCGCCACTGAAAAGAACAGCACAGAGGTAGGCTTTCAAAATCCTTTTTTAACTACCCAGATGGGGCTATTTGTGATGGGACCAAGTATACCCACCGGGTAGAAAACTGATATAGGGCCACAGTTTTATTCCTTACATAATGTCTTCACTAATACTTCAGTGTTTCTGCTGCATTCCAATTGCTTCTGCTGTCTAATGCCAAAAGAAACTTAATCCCTATCTTAAGTCTCATTTTATTTATTTTCAGTAGTGTGAAAACAAACATGTAGCAAGATTACCGTGTTTACACCTCCTTTTTAGCCGATATAGCTCTAATCCTCCCGTTAATTAATGCCAGGGCCATAGCAATTTTATTAATTTCATCTTGCTTAAAAATATAGAGACAGATAATTGTGCTTTACTAAAATAACTATTTGACATTTGGGGGTTGTTTGCTTCATTTTAGCAAGACAGTTGGCTAGATTTCATTTAGTAAATGACAAAGAGACACAAAGCTACAGTCCACATTGGTCAAAGATAACATAACTAATTCTAACTGTGATAAATTGACTAAAACGCCCCATATCATGCTAGTCAAAAGAGACTACGGAGAAAATGTAAATCTTAAGAAGCACCAAGCCAGAGTCTTTCTTGGTTCCAGAAAACAGTCCATTCTAAGGAGCACAAGGGAGAAAAGGGTATCTTTTTTCTGTCCTCTCTGACATTTGCTCCAAAACCTTTCCAATACGTTGCTTACCGACTTCCCCAAACCAACTATGAAAAGGCTGCTGGTAACAACACTGTTTTAATGTTCCTAAAAGACTTTTAGAAAAACATAGAGGGTATTCCTAAGGGGACATCTCAGGCACGTTGGAAGTAGGACAGAGCCCTCTCCCACCTAGGAATCTTTCTGCTTCATGCAAAGGGTAAGAGAGGCACACCTCACCCCACCCAGCCCTCAACCCTCTCTATCTCAACCTGCAAGTGGTTTATCTGAGGACCTTTCTCTCTCCAAAGAAGTGAAAGAACATTTAAAAATCCATGTCAGGAAAATGAAAAAAAAAAATAGAAGAAGAAGAAAGAAAGAAAATATTGAAAAATACTGAAGTAGAGCTAAGATTTCGTAGTTAGGGTAGAAATTATTTTTAAATCTTTCTATTGTGGATATGATTGCACTTTTTTCCTGATAATTCATTTACCAGTGTTGTACAACTGTATTTAATAATCAAAGTAACATGATTCAATATTGGCTATTTTGAACTTGATAAAATGCAACAATATTTTGTAATATGCATTTACTCTAAAAAGCTTTATTAAATTTTGTATAATATCATGAGTATTTTAAAGCCTTGTCTATTTTCTCACTTCTAAACATTACTACTCAAATAATTTAACTATAAAAAATAATTAGCTGATGATTTATTAAATGGAATTGTTCTCATTAGAGAAACAGTACCTGCTTATTAGCTCCAAAAACCTTCCCAGATTTAAAAAGCACAATGAAGAGGCCTCCTGAAATCAGTAACAGTGTATTGGTTAATACAAAGGTCATAAATAAGAAAAACCAAACTAAAAGGCAAGAAAACAAGAAGTATCAGAAAAGCTCTTGTCACTGGAATCTAAATATCAAAAGCTACTTCCTACCCAGGTAGATGACAAAAGTCCCAGGACTCTACAGGACCTAAAACCAGACTGAATAAATAACTGTTTTAAATGTGTTCCATTTATGTAAGGATCAAAAGAATCCCATAAGCCTATTCTAAAAAGGAATGTTCATATCTAGTATTTTAATTCCTAGAATACTATTAATATCTACTTCTGCTATCTAATTTTATTTCAAAATTTTAAGTCTTAGATTCCAAGAAAGTCTTACCCAGGGACCAATACACATAAAAAAAGAAAACACCTCTGAGCAAGGAATGTTTCCAATCACCCTCTAAAATTAAAAAAGAGAGAGAGAGAGATAAGCTGCCTGCCCAAACGTAGCCACAACCCATGGATGGTGCTTATGCCGCGCTAAGCCCCCTGCAATTTAACACAGACATCAGTTTATTACCTAGCTGTGTTTGATTCTTATATTCCTTAAATTTTATTGTGCCTGGAGCAGTGCCAACAAAAGATAAAGCAAAAATCTAACAATTGCCTCTGTAATTTCATCTGTGGGCTACTTTTATGAGTAACTGCATGCCCAATTTTGATCTCCAAGTAATGTCACAGTAATAAAGCCAAACTAATTGCTCCTTACACACACACCCCCTACACCATCTTGATAAAATGCAGAATTAGTTCATCACTGACGCTAATAAATATCATTACCTAAGTCATTTTCACTGTGGAGTCAAAAGCAAGCCACAGAAAAAACTCTAAGTGTGATAGCCACTTGCTCCCCCCTTTTTCCCCTTTCTTTGGAAAATTGGTCTGCTCCAAAAGAGAGGGAAGGAAATATCAACCGGCTCTCTGAGGAAAGGTTTCCCAAGGCCTGTGATTTGCTGACATGTGGGGAATTACGATGTTGTGAGAACAGCCCTGATGACAGCAATACTATCCCACATTGCTCCTAGGATGTCCAGAACAATCCAAGGGATCATGATAAACTTCATATGTGAGGGGAGAGGGCCTTGCCTGGCCCACGGAGCGCCAGGCACATGAAAGAAACAATCTAAACTTGATTTAAGTGTGGGATCCCTTCCAGAAGGCTTAATTATCTATTGTATTACCACATTCCCGTTATTCAGCAGGCTCTTCCGTCTCGGACTGAAGTCCAACTGCAGTATTTGTTTGGAACAAATTCAGGGAAAACTCCAAACTAACCAGATCATAGAGGACTCAGTTAAATAGGGAACAACAGTTATATAAATAGAAGTCCCCTAGGCTGGAAAATATTTTGGTTGTCTGCTAACTTTCAGGAACATTGAAGACAGTTGAATCCAGTTTTTAAACAGTCACACCTATCGCGCCCTAATGTTTTATATGACATGTACAGCTTCATCAATTGTGTCAGTGTCGCCTCCAGTTCTTAATTTCTGGGCATTCGTAAATCAGTGTTCTACACTCTTGCCTTAAATGCTTATTTGTTTGGGGTAATCAAAAGATAAATTATTCCTAAGGGTGTCATAGTATATGAGACAAATACTTAATAAAACATCCTAAAGTCTTCAAATGAATGGTGTGTGTCTAAGATACCACTGTCAATTCAATTTTATTTAATTAGAAAAATGTAGGCCTTGACATCACGAAGGTGTAATAATTAATTGATAAAAAATGAAATTTTCACTTTTTAACTGGCCAACACCATGGATATACAGCTAATAATTCAAATGCAAAACCGCCCAACAGCCAGAAATGCGCACAGCTAAAATAAATATGAAAAATCTGCTCTGTTAATATTATGTTTATGACTGGTGTTGAAAACTGCACATTAGCTATATAGTCTTTCATTTAAATGTGTAGAAATAGTATTTGAACTTCATGAATTTTGGAGACCAGGGTGCTGCCTGCATCTTCACTTTTTATTAAGTGTTCCATAAGTTACCGTTAACATTGTCCTACCACTTAACTTCTGTCTCATTTTCTCTTCCTTTACCCTTGTCCAAGCCTCAAAATTTTTAAAAAGCCACCAAAAAAAGCAAAGCTCTTTTTATAAATGTAGCTTTTAAAGAGAAAAAACGATTTCCGTGACTATTTCATGACTATAGTTTAAAATTGAGTTGTATCCCTGTGGAGGACAACTATCTGGCCACTCCGGATAGTTTCTGTGCAATACCTAGTCCTGCACTCTAAGTGGAGGAAGCTGTTGAGAAATACTTGATAGTTAGGACAACACAAGTGGAAAAGTGCTCAGCTATAAGCCTCCTGAAGGCAGGCTCTGAGACTTTTACTCACTATCCTCTCCTCACCTAGCCCAGTGTCTTGCATATAAAAGCTTGTTAAATAAAGGAATTTGCAGTGAGCCTCATTTTTTACAAGCAGCAAAACAAAACAAAATCACCCTTCCTTTCTCTCCTACAGCACTACCATGCGGACTACCACCATTAGCATGATTGAATATATTAGTATCTTATTTTGTTGGAAAAAGAATGGAACTTAGATGGGGCATAGAGGAGAAAAAAAGAATTTTTGAAAGAAATAAATTAATCTAAATTAACGTAACAAGCCATTAATAGGCTGGGCACAGACCAGGACTGCTAACATGTCATGAGCTAAAGAGGACACACAATTCGATTTTGAACATCCGTGTTTCAAAAAATATTTTAAAATTAAAATTAAAATTCTTCTCTGTAGCATCAACACCTCTCTGAACAATGTAGCTTATATCCCTCTATAAAATCTTCTTGGTTCTGGCCAACAGCTGGCTAGTTGATCCCTCCAATTTTCCCTTTGCAGAAATAGCTTTGTGAGGAGAGAACTGACCCTCATGGGCTAATAAGCCCAAACCCTGCCAAACCTGGAGGGATGAAATGGAAGGGACATTGTTGTGTTAAGTACTTTACAACAACTGTTTCTTCTCCTCTTGACACAGCCTGACTTCCTTAAAGAAGATTTGACTGGCCAGACAGCTGTGTTGACCCTTAAGCCTTCTTTGATTCGTGATTTTTTTTTTTTAACAAACAGAATAGAAATTCACAACCCAAATCCTTTCCTAAGCTCCAATACTTGTGAATTTGCTAGTGTTGTGCCTGAAGGATGTGGACACTTCAGTAATCCATAAGCAGAAAGTTAAAGACTGGGTCCACACAGTACCCAAACCTTTGGATGAAAAGCAAGGGGCGGGGGGTGTGAGCAATCTACCAGAAGCTTTATTCAAAGGTGATACTTGAAGTTGTGTGGGCAAAATCTGTTTAGTTACCTAAAAATCACACTTTTCTCTCAGACACTGTGGCAATAAACAGACAACCAAAAACAGAGACAGGCATATCTTCTTTCAAAAATGTTAAGCATAATTATCACTTAGTGAAGTTGTCATAAGGAGTGTTCACTTCTTTATATATTTCTGTGTTGTCCAACTCATCCAAAATCAAACACATATTTTAGTTCTGAAAAAAATTTATTAATTTTTTCAAAACAACAACAAAAACGTCTAGTACCCTCTTCATCTGGGAGAAAAATTCAAGTATTTTAAGCAAAGGACCACTGAGTGGCAGAAACAATTTTTTTCCTGTGGTCACAAATCACTTTAGCAGTTTTTAGAAAACCTCATAGCCCAGACAACACCGAAAAGAAAATATTTCTGTTCTTTCTCAGTGCTTTTTGTTACATTGGGACTTCTCCCCACACACTCCCTTTCATTGTGTGTTTTGAATAACAGGATAGGAACTGCTTTTCACTCACACTAACCCTCCTTTGATTATTCTCATATAGCTCCCTTTTATTCACCAGTGACAAATGTAGAATGATCCTGCGCGTGCACGGCCAGAATATACCAGTCCTAATGTACAAAAAAACCACAGGCCTCCGACTCAGGCACTTTTCTTTCCTTCAATAACCTCCACAGCCCTGCCAAAGCAATGCCCCTATTCATTAGCCATTTTCGCAAGGAAAAGCTTTTCCCTCTCCTTACATTCTCTGAGCTCCTCCGGGCCTGCTCGTGGAGAATAAGGAAATCCTTCTCCCTCCCACTCCCTGGCTTCATCCAGGCTTTAGGCATCACAGAAATCTAGATTCGAAATAATCCATTTTCTTAAATACCTGGGTCCCAATTCTCCTCAAAACACATCAGAACGTTCGTGTGAACAGGAGGGAACTGAACCTGCTCCGTGGCAGAGGAGAATACCCCGACCAGAACTCCGTGAAGGCATAGGTTGGAGGAGAAGGCTTCAGGTCAGGCCTCAGCTACTGGTCTAACAGCCCCTGGCCCGAGGGCTTTGGAGAAACCCGGAGGGAGACAGGGAGAGGAAAGGCGAGCAGATTGTGCGCTTAGCTTTGAGTGGCAGCAGCGCCATTTCGAGTCCAATCTGTCCTGACTCCAGTGGACAAACCCAAGCGGGAAACGCCGACAGGGGACAGAAGCCGCGGGGTTAATATAGCCTCACCGCCCGGCACCGCCAGGCACAAGCGCGAGAATGGCACAGGCGCCAGGGTAAGACCGAATGGGAACGGGCAAGGAGACACTGGTCACTGGCAGCCCACAGAGCACCCCGATGAACAAGGGGACCAAGCTTGAGGGGGTCGGAGGTCCCTGACCAAGAGTGGCCTCTGGGAATGGCCAAGTCGGGGGAAGGGGTCCGGGAGAACTGAAAACCAGACAAGCAGTCAGGGGAGGGAAGCAATCAATCGCGCGCACTTCTGCAGGACGCGGGCCATGGCTGCGCGCACAGATCTATGTCACTCCTCACGCCCGCGGGAGTGTACAGGACTGGGGTGAAGGGGACTTCTGCGTCTCTGGGAGTGCGGGTGACTCTTGAGCCTTCCAGAAGCGGGGGGAGGGAGGTAAGGAAGGACAAAGTCGCCGGCGCACGGTGGTGCTAGTGCGTGGGGAGAGCCCCAGCGGCGCCGACACTTACTTCTCATAGTCGTACTTGCAGTAGAGCTTCTTGTCCCGGTAGAAGCAGGTGGTCTCCAGGGGCTCTTTGCAGGAGGCGCACTGTACACACTGCTCATGCCAGAAGCTGTCGTTGAGCCGAAGCAGAAACCTGTCCAAGATGACCCGCTGACAGCCCTCGCAGACAGACTTGGGGCTCACCGCTCTGCCTGCAGCCACAACAGACGTTCGCGGGTGAGCCGCCCGGGCTGGTCGACCCTGCCAAACGCAGCCGGACCGGCTCCCGATCCCTTCACACTCACGGATTCCCCTCGCGTCCTCCACCCCAGGGAGCCCTCTGCTAATCAACCAAGCCGAGACTCGGAAAAATCAAATCAAGTGGCATTTCTAATAACAGGGACAATGTGGGAAGGTTTAAATCCTAGCTGGGGAAGGGGGCGGAAATCAATAAGTGCCCTTTAATTATCAAATATAGCAAGTATGCGCACAAACGTGCGCGTATCAGTAAAATTAGATAACAAATTTGTGCTCCCAGGTTTATAGCGTCATAATTAATCATTAAAACATTCATTATGCTTGTGTCTGTTGACAATTTTTAAACTGAGAATGAGTAAAAATGATTTGTTTGGTTTTGTCTTTTGTTAAAATGCAATTCTGTTCTATTTTTGATGGAAACTTTGACATGTCTCTCTTTTCTTCTTAAACAGTCCTGTGGCTACAGTAAAATACCGTCTTGCCTCCAGGCAAACCCAGTATTGTTCAAATCAATGAACCCTAAACTGCAGCGTCTTAGCTGGCGTGCAAGTTACAGATAGCTTTTTTTTTAATAATTAAGAAGCGTCAAAATAGAGCGAAGAAAAAAACGGGGAAGAAGCAGGCCGCAGAGAATTCGTTTAGTGTCCCGGCCGGGACTCCCGAAACCAAGCAAGCTCAGCAGCCGTGCGTCGGGGCGATACGGTCCCCAAACCGACTCAGTGCAGGCAGGGAACGCACTCCATGCTACCTCTCGGACTTTTTAAGTTTTGTTCCCTTAGTTTGCGAGGGTGAGGGTGCTTGCTTTTTTTCAAGGGAGGACTTGGCCGCATTAGTCTGCACATTTCACTGGTGTTTAAAGAAGTCCTTGTCCCCCAGTAACAACATTCTCTCGTGGTGTCTCAGAGGGCCCAACCCTTCCCCATTCCCCTGCCACACTCAACTCGCTTTCCCTTTCAGGGGCCCGGCCACTGGCTAGCGAGCTGTGCCCGCTTTGAGGAGCGGGCAAACAGGGCTAGGAAAAGCAGCGAGATAGTTCTCAATTTTAAAATTCTTTCTTTCTGTAGGGTCTCGGCGTCGTGGGCCACGACCCAGGCGTTAGGAACCGACATCGGTCCGGCGGAGGACACAGGGCGAAAGGAGACGCCGGCTGTGTACCTAAGTCAATCGCCGCCCGCCAGGGCAGTGCTGACTCTAGTCTCCCTCAGGCTGGACCGAGTCCGTACGTTTCTCGAAAGGGGGGTTGAAAGAGGGGAGCGCAGTGTAGGTGATTTCGTTTCATCTGCGATGCTGCGGGGTGGGGAAATTCCTCTGTGGATATGGTTTCTCCAGCCGAACTGTCTCATCCTCCACATTCATCCCACTCTAGCGGTTCCGAGTGAGGGAAAGAGGCAAGAGGTTTAAATGACAAAACGAAAAATCCCTCCAGCTAAAAAATAAAATAAAACGCCCGCTCCCCAAACTTGAAAATCACTAAGGATGGGGCGGGGGCGGGGGTGGAACCAGAATCCCTGGCCTCAGCTCCTCAAGACCCGCGCGTGGACACTCTTCAGGGGCCCTTGACTCCTGCTCCTCTGCAATCGCTGCGAAGGAGTTGGGGAGGAGGCGACCCACCGGACCCGGGATCCAGCTCCAGTTAATGAAAGCCGAGGCAAGGGCCCTGCCGCGCAGCCTAATCCTCGCGCTGCGCTGCCCACCGGCCCGGAAAAGTCTCTCGGCCGTGCCCAAGGCTGAAATTGGGGCTGGAGTTGGTGGGAGCGAGAAGCCTCCTCGAACTTGGACGCTCCGGGCCTCGGGTCTCGGATGCTAGCCCCTAGGCCGCGGAGAAGAGGGCGGCATTTATAAGACGTCGATCCGCTCTGTGATTAAAAATCCAGCCCTGAGTATTTTTAATCACTTGCCACTCACAGGCCTACGAACAAGCTCGCCCGCCCCTCGCCGCTTTGGGGAATTCGGTGCCCTGCGCATGTGGCCTGGAGCGGCTTGTTGATTTTATTTGGGTAGGGAAGACCCACAAAGACTGACGGACAGTGAGTGGGCTCAACTGAGTGCATGCAGAGAGGCGCTAGCTCTCCCATCGCCGATGGGGTCCCAGCCAGCTCTGGCCTCCAGAGCTCGGGGCATGATGGAAAGAGGGTGCATAGAGGGTGCGCCCGTACGCATGGCCTGACCACTCACCCAGTAGCGAGGAGAAGGAGGCCGAGGTCTCGATCGCGCTTTGGAAGTTCTCCTCCATTTTCAGGCCGTCCAACATGTTCAGGCAGAGCTGGGAAGACCTGCAGAGGAGAGGAAACGATCCGTCTGGCGTCGGTGCCCGCTAGCACTCGGCGCCCGCAGCTGCCGCACTCCTGGGAAAGAACAGAGGGAGTGACCAGGGCGACCAGAGTGAGCAGGGAGAGTAGAGTCCAGCCAAGAGAAACGCAGGGTGGGAGGAGAGACAGTCACAGCGAACTGCTCTGACTGATCTGATTTCACTTGAAGTCTAGGCGTTATGTACTTAGGCCTGTGCCCCCCAACTGCGTTTCTTCTTCTCCTGCCCCCCCCCAACACTTCTGTTCCCAGCCCAGGTTTTCCATCCAGAGTCCGACTCCGCCCCAACCTATACGAATGTGGGCCCTAGGGACGTCTCCGCAGGAACCCAGCTACTGGGGTATGATGGGGATAAAAGGAGTGGGTGCCCTCCCTCGTGCAGCGAGCGAGTCTAGGCACGCGGGAAAACGGGGTCAGCAACTCGCGTCCCCACCGCCCGGTTGCAGCCCTCACCTGCCCGGGATCGGGAAGGGGCAGAGCAAGGGACCAGGAGAGCGTCCCGCCTGCTTTCGGACTCCTGGCGCTGCGCTCTAGCTGGGGGCGCGCAGGAACAGGCGTGCAGGGCGCGCGGGGAGGTCCTCCCGCCGGTCGGCCAGTGCCGGGAATGTCTGCAGGAGCAAAGGAGTCGCCTCAGGGAGGAGCGGCGGCTGGCCCGGCTCACTCTTGGATGCGTTTCAAATCAACTTTCAGAAACACGCCCGCCAGAGCGGGAGCCGGAGCCTAGGAACCCGCAGCCTTCCTTACCTGATAGGCGAGCTCTCTCTCCCAGTGGCTGGAGCGGAGTGAAGTTGGGGAGCGCAGCAGAAAGCTACGGCCGGGAAGGCGTCGCCCCGAGACTGCAGCCGAAGCAGCCGCCCTCCGCTCCGGCGCGCCCGGGAGGGAGCCCGAGCGAACTCCGGCCCCTGGCTCTGCTCCTCGGCGCGCCCTGGCCGAGCCGGGACGTGGTTGCGAGCTGCTGGCCTTCCTTCTTGGGACGTCCCGCCAGCCCGCGTCGCTCCTCAGGGGGAGGGAAGGGCCGGTGCCTCTCGGAGGCTAGGAGGGAAGGGGGAGGCCAAGGGTCCTGGGTGCGAGTCGGCCCTGCTTCGCTGGGGCGGGTCTCGCCGCTTCTGACAGGGGCCGCGGCGCTGCGTGCGCGGTGGAGCGAAGGGGGTGGGGTGCGCGGGGCGGGGGGCGGGCAGCGCGTCCAGTAGCCGGGCCTCGATGCGGCTTTCCCAGCCTGGCTGCGCGGTCCACCTCGAGGCGGTTACCCGGTGCGCTCCTCCTCCGCTGCGACCTCCTGTGCACGAAAAGTTTCCTTCCGTCCACCGGTAACTGTTAACACAGACGCTCTGGCCCTGTCGCTACCCACGACCCCGCGCCACAGCTGGGCCTTAGTGGAGATCTTCGCGCCACCTGGACCGCGCTCGGGCCCGCAGGTTTCCCTGCCGCTCTCCAACCACTGCAAGTGATAAAAACACGACAATCCTCATCCTGGCCGAGAGAAGCGCCAAGAAGCTGTTTGTCGCGTGTGATTGCGGGCCCCAGAGGCTCTGAGCTCTTCAAACCCTTCTTCATTACCGGAGGGCTCTCACAACTTCCCAGCTTCCCTTGGGCTCGAAACTAGTTCACTGATGGGGTGTGCTGAAGCCGTAGGACCCACGGCCAAGGCTGGAACTAGGTGGAACCTGACCTCCAGATGGGGAACCTGCAATGCCACCAAGCAGGCAGTCAGCTAAGGAAACACTCTTAGGGGAACTAAGTACCTGGGGGGTAGGAGGATGTTAATTCCCTATACCTCCTAACTTTAGCTCACAATGACAGACCCTTAGCCCCTCTAGGGGCAGGAACAAGGTCTACTCTGTGTATCCCAGGAGGTTAGCATGTTGCCTGGCCCCAAGTGGACGTTCAACAAATAAATCATAACACTGGCTAAGGTTTACCTAACATTTATTTTGTGCTAGCCTTGGTTACATAGTCAACTCATTTGATCTTCCCAACAACTCTATGAGGTGGAGACAATCACTATTCCAATTATTACAGGCCAGAGAAATGGAGCAGTGCTTGTGGAATCTATGTCCCATCCTCTGAACAACATGGAAAGGTTCAATGCAATGGGATTCTCTGGGGCACCCTCAGTTCCTAAACTGAAATGAACTGAACTGAAATTGACAGGCACTTTGGCAAGGTGAACCGTTACAGAGGAGATGCCACATATCAAGAGTTTTCTATTACCTTCTCCAAGGACAGAACCACTTTCTACTTTTTAAAGAAAAAATGCTGGCAGCAGGTCGCTCACAATGTGCTTAGGAGTAGTGACCCCACTCCCCATCATAAGTTCTTTCTGCCAGCAGGCGCAAGCCAAACACTGAATACGACTGCAGAGCACCAAGGGAAAAATAGCAAAGAGTTTAATACTTTATATCTGAATGCTGCTTTATACTTTTTTAGGGTACTTTCACATACATGATTTTGCTTGATCTTTACAACAAACTTGCGAGGCAGGCAGAGCAAATAGTTTTATCCATTGTTTCAGATGAATCTTTGGAGCTTAGCACAGCTGGGAGATTTCTCTGATGTTACCCAGATGGCTAGTGGCACGTCTCCTAATACCTGGCCTTTGTCCTTTCTGTCATCCCAAGTATACAAGGGTATTTAGATATACATATGTGTGTGTGTACACATATGTAACAAATATATTTAGGATAAAAATAAGATATAAAATAGAAATTAGGCAAGAAAAACTGCAGTAAGGCAAATACAACCATAAGGAATATTTTTAAATACCCAGCAGAGTTTTGGTTTCATTAAAGGTCTTGAATTTATGAAATATGTTTAACTGGTGGTAAGACTGTTCCTTTTAGTGAATATCCTGAAAATGGATAAATTCTCCTGTGATCTGAGACCCAAATCTTTCAAATGATTCTCACATCTTGAAGGCAGCCTGATTGATTAGTGTAGATCTCTCAAGTTTTTGGTGAGAATATCTTTCCCCACCTGGCCACTGGGCACTTCAGGATGGGGGCTGTATCTCATAATTACATTTATAAGCCTTACCATTTGAACCAGGTACCTATAATTGATTTACAAATACCATTTACTTGGCTGGGGGATGAGTGGTGCTGTCACTATGGTCCGGAAGCACTGCAGTGAAGTGTCAGGAATCAAAGGACCTCAGTTCCATTCCCAGTTCTGCCAGAGTCCAGAGGGCCCTTGGTGCCCTTCTCTGGACACTAATTCCTCTCTCTGAAATGAAGGGGCTATTCTATGTGGTCTGCAAGGCCCTCACAGTCTAAAGTCTGTGAAATCAGTCTGGCTTTGGCCAGTGGGATGGGTTGTAGAAGCAACAGGTCCCTATGGTGTGCTGGGCAGTGGTTGTCTAGGTGTAGACAGGCCTGATGTATCTAATGATGTGTCTAAACCAACCAAGATACAGCTTGTTTATTTAACCTCTTTCATGAAGTGGGAATCCTATTCCTACCTCAGGGTGGTTTTAATTTGGCCTTAGCCAACATGGTGACATAGATGCACAGTGAGTCCCCATGACCTATCTGTGAAAGCTTCTCCTGACCATACCTCATGGGTTTCTTGGGGGTTAAACCCAAATGCCATGATTTTACCTTTTTAATGAAGATGCCACAGAGCCACTTTCCAGAGGCCTATATGAAGAATAAGCCACATTCTCCCTTTTATCAGAAAGAAGTATTTTCTTCTGAGAATTCATGGAAGTGAGGTAAATATGCTTCTGAGGGGACCCGAAAATTATACTTTTAGAGTTAGAAGTGATCTTAAAGCACATCTTGTCCAACTATTTTATTTGTAATGAGTCAAAATGCATTTCTCTAGAGTTTCCACCCTCTGGCCCATTGATTCTTCAGGGCTGGACATTCAGAAAATCAAATCCTCCTTCTAGTAACAAAACCTTCAGATGAGGGCAGCACTGCTCTCACCCCCCTGTCCACTTTCCTCTGAACCTGATCCAGTTTTTCCATCTCGCATACATTATGGTACCCATACTTGTTGCGACCTTCCAGTGGTAGTGTGTTCAGGACCTTTCTCGAGCAATATAACACCCAGGAATGGGGCCTGAGTTTGCACTTGCATTCAGTGGCTGCTGTTGGACTCACTTGGGGTGTATCACTAACAAAACCTCTTCAGTCCTGTTCCACATGGGTGGCTGCTAGGGCACATCTCTGCCACATTGCATTGGTACCACTGGTGTTTGGATCCAAGTGTGGAAACTTGCATTTATCCCTGCTAAGAGATGGGTGGCTGTTCCAAACATCAAAAATCTTGCAACTTCAAACAGATTCCAAGAGATCCAAAGACCATGTCTCAAGCCTAGTGCTTTGCTTTGAGGAGAAAATGTGGGGCCTTTGTCAGGTTGCTCTGGAAGCTGCCATCATTGGAAGAAGACAAGTCTGGGCCAAAAATGGGAGTATATGGGGCCCGGAGAGTGTGCAGGTACCTTGTAAGTTGGGGATACTTCTCCAAGTGGGAGGTTCTCCTGATCCTGTGCCAGTTGTCCCCATCATCTGTCTTCAGTCCAATAGCAATTTGTAGAAGATGGGGGTGAGACATGCAGACTAGCTGTGGCGCTTACCCTTTTATGGCAGAAAATGGAGAAGCAAAAATATTGGACTCATGAATCTTTGTGGCTGAAATTTGGGGAGAGGAGAGCAGATTGAGAAGCCAGAGACCAATGCTTGCTCGGTGGGAGGGAAGAAATGAGGGAGGGGCGGACATCCTGCTGCAGAGTGGAGATGACAGGAAAACGTTTTTTTACTTTCTTTTTCTTGCTCTCATTTCTGTGTTTTATTAAGGGAAACACAAAGGGAAAATTGTGTTATTTGTTGAAAAATGTCAAAGTGCATTTGAAGTGAGAGGAAAAGAAGCAGAAACATTACTGCCTAGACAGAGATGGCAATATTCTGACAGCGGCAGCCAGCGACTGGCATGGTGGGCGGATGCACTTGAACTACAGACTACCCTGACCTCTGGATTACTTACCCACGAATCCCTGGTCCTGTGATGACAGTCAGATCTTTCAACAGAGCTAGAGGACCAGGTGCCTCTGTGCTTTCTGGGGTGAAAGGGGGCATCCCAAACCAGCTGCTGGAATCGGAGGGAAGTCAGGCAATGCGACTGTGGGTCACTCCCTGAGCACAAGCCAGATTCTCCCAACAGCCTGGCAAGGACAGCCCCAGGCAAAGGGGAGACTCATCCAGGCTAACAAGGATACCATTTAAAGCATCACATTCTTTAGACCTCCCAGTAGAATTATCTGCATACCCGCCTTATCTTCCCATTGCACTGTGAGCACCTTCAGAAACTGATCCATGTCAGACTCACCTGTGATTCTCTTGAGCACAGCACAGTGCTTCACACACCCCAGAGACCCAGGAATATTTATTGACTAAACAGACAGTGCCCTACAGTTGTAGTCTACTCCATGGCATGACTGGAATAGTATGTACAGGCTTTGGAAACAGGGAGCCCTGAGTTCAAATCCCAGCTCTGACATTTGTAAGCTGTTCAATCTTCAATTACTCAACCTGTCCATGTTTCAGTTTCCTTATTGGTACAAGAAAAGGATTAAGATATTCCTCAAGAGTTATTGTGACAGTCAATAGAGATGATGGCTGCGAAACATCTAATGATCTATCTGGTTAACTTACAGTTCAAACAGCCTATAAGTCTTTCTCTAACTCCCCATGACTGAATGCATGTGGCTTCTGAAGGAAAATCAGCACCTTGGCTTTGCTCTGTTCTCATGAACAAACAGGAGCCACACCAGCATTCAGGTACAGTTGCTGTGTCTGGTGATAGCAGTTGTCACTATGCAATTCAGGCACCTCTGTGCCTGGGATGGGCTGTGACTACAACTGGGAGGAAGTGTTGCAGGGCAGTTAAGAACATGGGCTCTGGGCTCAGATAGACCTGTGATTATCTGCCCCTTGGGATGACCTTGGGCAAGTCCTTTAGTCTCACCAAACCGATTTCCCCATTTGGTAAATTGAGGAAATTAGTGGGGTGTTCTTCTGTGTGTTCAATGAAACAATAAATACATAATACCGAGCAAAGTGATAGGCACATAGTAAGGGTTCAGTGAATTTCAGTTGCTATGATTATCATCATCATCATCATTATTAGACAATAAGCACCTTGAGGACCACGTTTTATTTAAATCTGTAGTACCTAGCACTTGGACATAGGTGTGTGGAGATTGTGACTTGAGTTAAACTAAACTGAATTGAGTTGAAGACAGCCATTGGCACTGAGCGAGGTCCGTGTGGGTCTGGCTTTTGGTTCCACCCACAATCTAAGATGGTATTTCTTTTGGAGCAATTCCACATGCTCCATAACAAGTCCCCAGACTGCAGGCTTCCTGCATGGGCCCCTCACTCTTGGGCTCTGACAAATCCTATCTTTGCATGTACATGTGATACTTCACACCGAATACCAGAAACCTGGAAATAATGATGTGGGGATGGGGGGAGGGGCACAAAGGGTGAACTTGCCCAGGCACTGCAGAGGGGAGAGAACTGTGAAGAGTGAGGTCTGTTAGCTCCTGGGCCTAATTCAAGGACCACCACATTTCAGTTTCCATGCGGTGAATGTGTGGGTGGATTAGGCAGTGGTCCTGGGACACAATGCCCAGGGAGTGGTCGGGAGCCTGACTGAAGCCTTTTGCAGCATCGTGGTGTCCAGTGCTGGGGCGCAGCACCTATAACCAGGCCCACAGGCAGGCAACGCCCATGGCAGAGGCAGCTGGCCTGAACGAGGTCTGTGCTGACACAGGTGTGGAGGCCACCTCTCTCAACCCAGCAGCAAGACTCCAGCTTCCCATAGGTGTCCTCAGGAAGGAAGGGACCCCATCTTGTATGCCCACCCACCAACGACATTAAACCACAGTAATAACAGAAAAAAACACTAAGGATACCCCTACCCCTGAAGGTATATCTACCCTCATTTTTATGATGGGTATGCCCTGTTTATTCAATTGTTAATTTCTTTATATAATATATCTCACCTAATTTTCAAACAGGATTTGAGGTGGCATACAAATACGATTGATATTGAAAAGAATTTTTTAATTAAAATTATATACTGGGAGCAGAAAGCCAAATCACCCCCCAAAATAGTAACCTTGGGCTAATAATTTGAATTGTGATAGAATATTAAATGTCATTTTATGTTTACAAGGTGAAACAGGAAAAAAGTAAGGCATTCCAAAATTGTTATGATTGGATCAAACTATGTATCAGTTATATTTATATGTCTAGTTGGCTTTAGGAGAGAGTCTATAATAAAAGAACAAACATATATAACTCATGACAATGAAGATCAAGTCTATGATTTCCTTAATAGTGTTTGAACATTTTATACTTTTATATATTGACTGTATCTCACCTCTTCTCAAAACAATTTTAGTGAACGTAAAACTAATGATATATACAACAAATTAATAGGATAGAATTACAAAATCAGGAATAGAGAAAATAGATAATGTAGATATGCTAAATATAAGAGCTAATAGTTGTTTTTTTGAGGGAAGGAACTATGATGAGATAGTTGGCACTAACATAGTTCTGAATACATACTTGGCACCTATTGTGTGTGAACATTTGAAGGAGCACATGAATCCTGTGATTGAAAGTCACTTTTGCCTTTGAGCTTCCTGGTAGGTAGGGCAAAAAGGGAAATAACCAGTCTACAGATATTTTTGTCCCAGTATTAGAGTTGTGATTGTGAATTTATTTGACTAGACAAAAAATACCCTTAATCCTGATAGCTCTAGATCCTTGCACCCAAGTGGACAGTGAAACTTCCCACCCCAATACTCCACATAATGGCTTGCATAAATATTTTCTGCATGAATATATAAATAAGATCCTTAAAAAGAAAGGTTTTTTGATGCATCTGAAATATGATTCCATTTCCTCCTTCTTTATCCTGTCAATAATTTATCCATAACCCTTTTTGAATCTTGAAGTTCAAAAGGAAAAAAAAAATTGTCAGGAGGCTATTGAAGGGAAGTCATTCCAGGCAGATGGCATGACTTGAACAAGAGCACAAAGGGCAGAAAGTCAAGGTGAGTTGGAGGATCTCTGAGAACAGAAGGAAGTGGGGCAGTGCAGGAGGTTTGAATACCAGACTTTAGAGTTTATTACTCTGTAAGCCATAGGGAGTTTTTCTTTGAAAGTTTGGGATTGGAGGAATAAAGCAATCAGGAGTGTGGTCTAAGAGTATTAAATCTGATATCAGTGTGGCTGATGAATTCAAAGGGAGAAAAAAGGGGAAGTAGAACAGATAAACTGAGTCTCTCCAGTATAAGTAAGAAATCTAGGGCCTGGACCAGGGCAGGGGCAGTGGAAATGAAATTGAGGGGGTTGAATGAAAGAGACATCTCAGAAATGGAGTCAACAAAGTTCAGTGTCTGTTTAGTTGGGAGGTGAGGAGAAAAGAGGGAAAGGCATCGGGGAGGCCTAGGGAAAAGCAGGGCAGTAACAGAAGGAGGAAATGCAGGAGGACCAGCAGCAGGATGGGGTGCAAGGAGTTTGGTGACAATTCAAAATGTTTTCACATCCATTATCTCATTGATTTCATGTTCAAGTGGAGTGAGATCCACCCTGAATGTCAGCTGAAAGCCACTCTGCCCCTGTTTACAGCTGCCAAGTTTCAATGACCAAACCTTTGCTTCCATCCTTCCGGTGTTTTCTAAAGAGAAAACTGGCAGGTGCCCTGGCCTCTCCAGGTAGCCCTGAGCTCTCACTGGAGCTCAGCCTCCCTGTCCTGGTGCTGTGCCAGCAGCAGCTAAAAGCCGGGTTGTGCAAATACTGCGGCCTGCCATGCTTGCCAGGAACATGGTTGGGTGTGCCCCAGAGTTCAGCCAGAGTCTCCCAGAACATCTGGGCAGGGTGGGGAGGGAGGAACACAGCCATCAGAGTCTCTTTAGCGTCTCATCTTTCTTCCCGCTGGGTAACAGGCTCTGGTTTCACCACTGACTCACTCCCAGGCACAGGCAAGTGGTTTCACCCCAGGCTGCATCTTCTCCCCTGAGCAATGAGGCAGATAATATTTCCTCACCTCCTGGAGAGCAGGGCACTAATGAGAGGGCTCTGCCTGCTCTGGGCTGGGCCTCGGTTGGATGGCATGAGCGATTGCATGAAAAGAAGAAACACTGACTTCGTCTTGAAAAGTCTGTCCTGGCTGAACCCCCAGCGCTCAGCTGGTCCTGCCTCTCACCTCACAGATGAGGGCCCCCCAGTCCATAGCTGCTGCTGCTTCACACTGTCACCTGCTGGTTTTCGGACATACGTGTTAGTTAGGGCTTCTGATGGACCCCCACATCCCAAGGAAAGTACAGACGTCTCTGCGCAAACTGTCCCCCAGACATTTCCAGCCTTGTCTCAACTCCCCTTCTCTCTTCTCCCCACTCCACTCAACTCCAGGCGCTCAACACTCTGTCCCCCATCCAGTGACTCAGAGACTCCCCAGCCGTTATCTGGCACACGCCTGTGCTGTGGTACAGGCCGTGTCCTCAGCCCAAGTCCCCTTCCCTTTCTTTCCTACCTGGTTGAAAACCCATTTCTCATGCTCTCAGACAGGTAATTAACACCTCCTCTGCGCTCCCTTCCCAGGCTCTTTAGCATTTATCACAACGTATTACCAGTTTTTCTTTAGCTGCCCACCTGCTTTACTAGAAAACACACAGACTGTGTCTTGGGGACCTAGGTGTCCTCAGAGCCTCGCAGTGTCTGGCCCTGGTGACAGACATAGAGGGAAGAAGGAAAAAGGCAGACATCGATGGGGTGTAAAAACCAGGAGTGCAAAAAAGGGGTGCAGGGAAGTCTCCCTCCAGCCCCCTCCCTGCCCAGCTCTCTGTGATGTATAATATACCAGATATTAGATATTCTTAGGTATCCTTCCAGGGTTTCTTTATGCACATCCAAGAAAGCACAAATATAGGTCCTTTGCACTGTGACAGTTCTACCAAAAGTAGCACTGTTCTAAACTTTTTTTCTTCACAAAAGGCCCCTTTTTAAAACCTTCAAAGTTCTCCGTATTCATCCTCTCTCCATTTAGATCTTTAACTTGTAGGTTTAACTATCCATGAAACAAGCCACTATTTAACGTAAGCCACGGTACAGCTTGCTTTTAAAAATGATTGAGTTCTGGAAAATCGTGTAAAAATCACATTTTTATTAAACCAGTCATATTTTCAGTGCATCGAGGGGATGTGTTGTTAAAAGGTATCCAGGAACAACACTTCTTATCAGTGAGGAAGTGGTACACTGTGCTAGTCCCTAAACTAGTGATTAGGTTCAGATTTGTTACCACTTCATCTTCTTAGAACTCAGCAACACAAATTTAAATGAGAACAGTTTTCTCTCTCTAGCAAGAAAAAAGGTAAAATTTAGAGCCAGAGTTTCTCCCCCAGAAATCCCCTTAAACTGGAAACACAGAGAACTGATAGCTCAGGCTTCTGGATCTATGGAGTCAGATCCTGGGGGTACATCTGCCCCTTCCTGGGACTTGGCAAGATAATGTAGAAGCTGCTTTGATGATTTTAGCTCACAGTGGCACTGCCTAATGACATTAATTGTCGAAGACTGTAAATCAGTGGTCCGTCAACCGCAGCCATTGGCCAAACCCGAAAGAAAAATAATATTTTGTGACATGTGAAAATTGTATGAAATTTAAATTTCAGTGTCCATAATAAGGTTTTATTGCAACACAATTACACTCTTGTGTTTACTTACTGTCTTCGTCTGCTCTCACACTACGAGGGCACAGTGGAGTAGTTGAAACTGTATGTCGAAAATCTAAAATATTTACTATCTGGCCCTTTATGGGAAAAGCTTGCTAACCCCTGTTCTAAAAGATACTGCAAGACCCAAAGCAGACAGACGTCTAGATGGAATAGTAGGCTCATCTCGTTCAGCTTTAGCTGTTTATACTTGGCCAAATAGGAGCTCTGTGATGAGACTTTTATTCTTTTTGAAGAAAAGCATTATCGCATGAATTAGTGCTGAGATCTCCTTCATCTGCATCAGAGGATCAAATTGACCTTTCTCAGCTGGTCATTCCTGGAGTTCAAGATGGGCTGGGGTTTCCAGCCAAGCAACCACTTCTGCATGCTGCAGGTCAGATTACCCTCCTGCAGAACCGCAGGTGTCCACAGGAGGGCAGCAGCTCTCCTGTTTCCCGTTCTCTGGTGACCTTCCCAGCTCTGCGAGGGCTTCCGCAGACCTCAGTGTTGTGCGAACCTCCCTAGAACTTTCTCTAGTTTGATGGTCAGGCCATCTTACTCTGCAGGAACTCATATAAGCTTCTGGTCCCAGGCAACTAGTTTGACATCTTGGTGGTTTATCATCAAATATGTTATTCTTGAAGTGTCAGCAATAAAAAAGAAAAGAAAAATACTGGGTACGTTCCTCTCACTTCTGAACCGCCTCTTGCTATTCCAGTCAAGCACACTATACCAGCTTTTAGGGTGTTTTCTCTCCGCTCAAAACCCACTCTTCTATACTCTCCTTTGCAATGCTGAAGCTGGGTCTCTGCATAGGACATCTCTGCTTTGCCAGGTAACTCCAGGGTAGGCTTTCCTAGGTTAGGGTGGAGGAAGAAGGGATTTACCTCTTTACTTCTTCCTAGAAGTTTGCTTCCTTGGGCTTCCTTACTTCTACCTGTTGCTGTGAGTGACACCCAGCAATGCTTCTGCACCTTGGGAATAGCAGCGCTTTCCCCTGATAGCAGCTGAATCCAGCTTGCATCTTCCCAGCACTTGCAGACCTAGCTCCATGGTGCCCACCTCTGAGACAGCCGCGCCAGCTAGCTATGCTCCACCAGGCCTCTTGTCCGAGGTTCCCACATTTTTATAATTCCAAACTCTTCCTTTTGTCCCTTCAGCCCTACCCACTACTCCAGGTGGTAGGGCCTCCTGCAATTGCTCCATTTATGATAACCTAGTATTCTCTTCCTGCCTTTTCAGTTACCTATTTAACGATGTTATGTCTAGTTAACTATTGCTTATGCTAAATTTTCTCTAATCAAGTAACTGGGGGTGGCAGGGCAGGCTTGTCCAGCAGGGCAGCTCCAGGGGTACGCCTCTTTGGGGTGGTGAAGAATGTAGGCTAAGTGGCTGCCTCCCCTGCTGACACGTGTCCTTCCTTGTTCCCCGGGCAGACTTTTTCCAGCCCAGTCAACTCCACCATCCATCCAAAGGAACGCAGAAAAATACAAGTAACAGGTGCCCCACCATGGCCTGGTGAGAAAGCCAAACTCTCACAGACCTTTTTGCTGCTGCAGACAACCCCAATTCTCAAACATGCTTCCTCCCAGGCAGCACCACACCTGGGGAGACAGAAAGAAGCCACCTCGGGCACAAGAAAAGTAGGCATAGAACTTATCTCCCTGACAGCTTAACCCGATTAAAAATACCTAGCAGCAGATTTGGATCCGTGCAGGGGAAAGAGTGGGAAGAGAAGGCTGTCAGGGGCTGGGGAGGGAGAAAGGCAGGCGACCCGTCTCTGCTTAAGACAAAGCTGGACTCCACAGACCAGCCCCTCTAGTCACAGCCCTCTCTTCAGGAGCCACTGAAGTGACAAATCGTGCTGGTTGTGGCATTCAAAACACACAACCCCTGCGCTGTCACGACTGGGGAGCAGAGACTCAACCAGATTGTTTCCCTGGGATTCCTCTGGACGGAGTTTGTCCCCTGCTTTCCCAGAATGCCCCGCCAAGCCTCCGGCGGCGCCGGACGCGCCGTGAACTTGGGCGCGCCCTGGTGGCGAAGGGCTGCTAAGGCACCGGGGCCGGCCTGCGCGCCTCCGTGCCCACCCGGTGCACAGCGGCTTCGAAGATAAAAGGGTCCCTTTCCCCAAATCTTTTTGTTCTCTTTCCACATCCCTCGGCTCCCTCTTCTTTCTGATTGTTCTACCCAGCCCTCTCTCCACGGGGCCCCTTCCTTGCTCAACCCCGCCGCAGAATCTTTTAAGCCTCCCTGCTTAACCCAGCGGTGCCTGGGCCCTCACCCCGCCAGGCGTAGCTCTTGGTCGGTCCTGAAAGTCACTGTATTTACTGGAGGGGTGAGAGTGGGGTGGGGATGGGGAAAAGCAAGGGATCCTCTCCCACCTCTCAGACTCTCTGCTTTTAGAGAGCTGGAACTAGAGAGCCAACCCCAGGGAATCGAGCAGGGAAACTACACTGAGCGAACCGTCCCGCAGCCACTCTCCCAGCTGACCCCAGGCGAGGACACCTCTGGGCCAGGATAGATGACGGGTCAGCCGCTGTTACCTCTCCTGGGCGCTGCGGTCCAGGCTCTGAAGAGGTGTGTGGCCCGGGTAAACACAGCCCACCCCTAACCCTCTTAGGAGTGGATTCCTTTTTCAAGAATTCATTTCATTTCCTAATAAACAGTAGGAATTCAAATTCCTTGCTTTAGTCCCTCCCCGAGAAATTTTGAGGGGATGCAAATAGTTCTCAAGCACCCTTCCTCACTCTCGCTGTCAACGTGCACAGCGCAGGTGCGCGAGGGGCTGAGTCGCGGCGGGGCGGACACAGTCGGGCTGGGAGGGCAGGAGTTACTGCTGGGCTTGTCCCTCCCAGCTCTTGTTCCACTGTCAGCTAACGAGGCGGTCTCTTGGAAATCTCAATGTGAAACAAATACCCTGTCTTGAGACTGTCCTATTTCCAGGATGGCAAGTATGAGGCTTCCATGCCACCCCCATCCCTTGCCACCCCCATCCCTGTCCCCATCGTACCTCTACTCCTACATCACCCTCGCCACACACACACACAAACACACACACACTCACTCACACTCACTCCCATGGAGGGTCAACTAACTGATCTCATCAGCGCACTAAGATGCAGTTCAAACTTCTGCTTCACAGTGAACTAAATGGTCACTTCAAATTTGAATTTGACAAACAAGATTTAACCTTCCTCCTGGTTCTGGCCTATTTTAAAGTTAAGATCTTTAAAATACAAATGTGTGATTTATTGTCATCTGGAATATCTGCTTTTCCAAATCTGAGCTCCAAATCTGCTCAACTATGGCCTCGTACATATCTCAAACTCTTGTCCCTCCTCCCTTTAAGATTTGGGTATCTCTGCTCCTTCAATGTGTTCTTCAACATGGTCCCACCTCAGGGCCTTTGCACGTGCTTCCCTTCAGCCTGTCCCACTCTTCTTCCCCCAGATAGCTAAGTGCCTCGTGCCTTCACTTCTTTATGGCTCATTCGGTTAACTGCCTTGTCAGAGAAGGTGTCCCAAGGTTTCTCTAGATAAACCCATACCCTCCACCTGCATCTTTACTCTGGCTTCTTACTCAGTGTTTTCTTCCTAGCATTAATCACCATCCAATTTATTATTTGGTTATTTAAGAGTTGGGTTTCTGTTTCCCCTGCTAGAAGAAAGGTCCATAAGAACAGGAACTGTTTCACTTGTCACTGCTTCCACAATGCCCATAGTATGTTATCAATAAATACATACCTACTGAATGAATAAATAAACAAATGAGGAAGTTTGTAAAGGAAAAGTTTTTGCCTCATTCTGAAAGGGAACCACCTGTTCTCTGCATGGAGTGACTTGAAACAGAAGCAAGATACAAAAACCTCCAAATGAGCTCTTCCTCACATAGCATTTAGCAAAGTTCATAGTAATAATTTTATTGTAAATATAAACATTCCTATTCTCTTTTACCAATATAAACACAAAAATGTACAGCAGATACAAAATGACAAGACATATCTTCTCAACACAAATAAAATGTCCCACTAACTCACACTAATAGGAAATAAGGTAAAAATAAATCACTGGAAAGTTCAGACTATTAACATTTTCAATGGAATACACTTTTATTAGTTTCAAATTCAGGGGAACTCTCCTTATTCAGCACTCAGACACTCAATATCTCAGTTCAACTTAATTCAGTTCAACTGCCAAGAAAAGCCACAAACCCAGAAATAATCAAAGAGTCCTTCAGGCATAAGCAGCAATGAAAATAGCCAAAAATAGCCAAAATCAGGAAATTTGCTGAAATTCAGTTATTTTTGCTAGCCAAAAGAAAGTGCTGCTGTCATAGACTATCAATGCCCTTAAAATTGAAACTCCGCCAGCACCCAAGTCAAACAAAACAGGAGGAAACAGATATAATAATAATAGCAATAATGACATCAATCACAACATTAACAACTAGTATTTATTGAGCACTTACTATATGGAGTACAAGCCCTACTCCAATTGCTTTACGTGTGTTACTTATATAATCTACATAACAATGACATTAAGTATGTGCCATTATTATCCCCATTTTATAGATGAGGCCACTGAGGTACAGAGAATATAACAACAAAGGGGGAAGTTAAAACAGAGAACAAGGAAAAAAAAGGTAAACAGCTATGGCCACAGGAGTAGAAATGATAATTTAGATTAGAAATACATAGTCGATTGAAAAGGACGATGAGAACAGAGGTGGCCAAGAGGGAGGAGAAATCAAATATATCAACTACAGAAAGCTCATTGTAGGGGCATTCAGTGGCACTCCTCCAAGACTCTGATAGTATCACTGTTCTGTTGTCAGTTCAATAACTGGGGGAGTCTCTAAGTCACCCCTTCCCCATAAAACCTCCAGAGTGATTGCTAAGGCCAGAGAGTCCTCAGTTTGCTTGAATTTTCATGAACCAGATAGTCAGAATATCACTTGTCTAGAATTTCTTTTCCAGATGCATTGACAATTCAAGTTACTGTAGGCCTGCATTAAATTTTTGGATTGTTTTAACTGGCACATTTATGTTATGCAAAGAATACCTTTAAAATGCCTTGAATGTTACTTGTCCTCAAGTAATTTAAGGAATCGCCCTGTAATTTGGTTCTTGCTCTTCACCTGCATTTTTCTTCTTTTTTCAGTTTAAAGGTGGATTTCAAATTGAAACATTTCTGTATGATCACTGCTTCTGAATGCAGTAGGCCCTGGGCTGGTGTATGTGCATATTTCTCTTTCAGTTCTGGGCCATCTATAATCCTTTGACAATAGCTGCAACCTGGTCTGCAAGTAGGAACCACACAGAAAAGTGAGTTTCTCCACTGCTCCGGGGCAGCCTGGTGTTTTGGAGGTTTAGAGCACGAAAAGTGTGGAGCTTTTCTACTCACACATAAAATCTGTCAGCTCTCAGCCTGGAATTGAAAGCAGGACAAGTGAAACTTGCTAGGCTGCCAGGGTTATTTCCAAGTTGTTCCTACACAGCAGGATGGGATGCACTGGCTACAATTCCCGGGAAATGTCCTAACCAACCCCTGAAAAAACCCTTCTTACCCCTTCTGTCTGGTCTATGGTATGTTGAGCATTCTTGCCTGACACTGATTTTTTTTCCTCCAGGTTTCATTGGGTAACTGGTGAGGCAGCTCTCAGTAGTGATTTCCATTCACAAATTGGTCTCCATTGTTCCTCGAATTGAGAGCATGGCCCAAGGTACCCCACATAAGCCAAGGCTTTCACTCGCACATGCCACAAGTCTCGGCAGCACCTCAACCTCAGGGCAGATCCCAAGTCTGACACGTACCCATGCAATCTTGGAGGACACGTTTCTCTGGGAAGAACATATCTCTAATCCCGGCAGGAACCCAGCTCTGCCTCTCACCCAGCACTCCCAGGGTGCTGTAGGGAACCCCCTCTCCAATCACAAGCCAGGACTTCAGATTTATCCTCCCATCATCTCTGCCCCCAGTGGAACTAAACCTAGTCATAGGTACTCAAAAGTCTTGGTTGCCTCATGATGCCCATATACACCTATATGGGGGAACTGGTGTTTTCCAGAAATTTGTATTTCCTTTTCAAATGCCAATCCCCTTAAGGAGCAGAACTCAGGATGTCACTGCCCCTTCCAGGGGCAGATGGCCTCTGCTCTCACACCTGCTTTTCCTGTGCAGGTAGCCTAGCAAAGCCTGGAAAATCCTTCCTGCTGCTAACTCCACAGTGGACACCCAAATTATTCCAACCTCGGAAAGGCAGAGCCAAATAAAGTCTTGTGTTCAGCCTTCCTTTAAAATCACATTCATGAGATTTTGCATCATTTCAAACACTTCTGCATATTATGTAGGTCATGCAAAATTAGCAATAGTTAAACTTTGGTAGTACGACTTAGGGTGAATTTTTTCCCTTCTGTTGACTTTTCTGTAAACACAAACTTTTTATGTACCTGCATTACTGTTAGAAATGAAAACATCTTTCTTTAATAAAAAGAAATATATAGACTTCAGGTTTGATAGAAACTGATCCCCTGTGTATTTTAAAGTTTGGGCAACATAGTGAGACCCTAGATCTCTACCAAAAATAAAAAATTAACTGGGCATGGTGGTGCATGTCTGTAGTCCTAGCTCCTCAGGAGGCTAAGGCAGGAGGATCACTTGAGCCCAGGAGTTGGAGGTTACAGTGAGGCTATGATTATGATCACACCACTGTACTCCAGCTTGTGTGACAGAGCAAGACCTTGTCTCAAAAAAAAAAAATTTTATTCCAAGTTTGTGTTATTTAAAAGTTGACATTTAAACTTAGCAAACTGACCTACTTACTCTAAAGATCCATGACTCAGCTTTGCGTATGGCTGTCATAGAACTTGTCCATGTGGGGGGGAGGGGTGGCCAGACCTTCCCCTTCCTGGCTGGGTAGCAATCAGCAGCAGGGCCCAAGCACACAGACTTCAAACTTGGCATGTTCCCTTGGCAAAGCTCTCTGTGGGAAATTGTATAAGTTCCTATTGTCCCTCACCCTAAGAGATGCCCAAAGGCTAGACACTTGACAGTTTTGGTCTTGCAGGTGAGAAAACCCAGCTACTGGGAGTTAAATCCCAGTGGATTTTCCAGCCACATGAAGTACTAACAGCGGGTTTCATGGTCTGTCTCTTAAGACTAATCCACTGGGCCAAAATCATCTGATGGACTTCCCAAACTGCCTTTAGAGTGGTAGTGGGTGACTTCCATCAGCCCCACCTGAGAGGAATTAAAAACGCATTCCACAAATTCTCACAAGTTAATCACCTTCCAAAATGAAGTCACTCAAATCCATCACAAGATAAGCCTGACAACACTTAAGAGCTTGTTTCCTTTTGAGTCAATCGTGCTAGCAAAATTCTCACCATTGTAGTACTGAGCTGCAGTTGCAGCCATCCTGTGTGTTGAAGGGAAAGAAGGAAGGAGAGCCAACTACTGAGGCAAAAGATCCTCTGGCCCGATCCACCTAAAACCACCTGACCTTCACAATGCCCTCCACCTCCACAGTATTCGTTGGACACGCCCACAGGCCATTCAGTAATCAAATGGTCATCCCAACGAACGGTGCTGCCGGATGCAAGTTTGCCTAGTGCCCCTGCTCTGGGGCCGCCCATTGACTGCAAGGAGATGGCCAAGGAAAGCGGAGTTTCAGGTCAGTGCAGTTGGTGCTTCCAGTGCAGTGGGGACATAGGGCAATCCACCTGAATAAGACCTAACTAGGTGTGCTTTCCAATCATTCCAAAGTGGCATAGAAACGAGGCCCTCAGAGAAAGTGGGCGTGGCATCCTTGAAATGTGGCTCTGCCTTCTGGCACCCTGCCTCAAACCCCTTTCCTTGGTATTATATTTCCATTTTTTTTCATCTGTAGTATATGTTAAAATTGAGCTAAATTTTACAAGTCTCTTAGGTAAGGATTTCTGATTTTGGTTTTCTTTTTATCATGCTTTGTACGTTACTGCTTTTTAAAACATGAAACATTATTTTATTTGTGTAGGTCCATCATACTGCACAAATACCCAGTGGAAAACATCATCATAAAACATTTAAAGACATGGGAACATACACGACCATTGCCGGGATGAGCTAGCGCTGAATTACAAGAACGAACGGGAAGAAAATCGCCCAGCTGGATTCCTCATATTACCTTTAAGAGTAGCACTTGAGCACATTTATACTGCTAATAATATTAAATACAAGTACTTGTTTAATGAATGTTAAATACAGTACTTACAAGGCTTACGAGTGCTCCTGCATTGAAGTTTGACAACACACCAGTGAGTGGAGTGAGTTCTACCGCTCACGTTTTACAGTTGAGGAAACTGAGGCTCGGCTGAGCTGTAGCCCCGCCTTTGAGGGGTTGCAGGGGGCCGGGGCGCTGTGCCGAGTCTCCGAGGGCGTCCAGCGCCCCGCCGGGCGGCCCAAGCACGCGGGTTAGGTAATCTTCTCAGCGACTGCCGAGGCGCTTTCTCTGCCAAACCGCAGGGAGGGACGGGGCGAGGAGGGAGGGGGCTGGGAACTGTTTGTTGTTGCTTTTTCTGAATTAAAAGAAAACAGGGGACTAGAGCAAAGAAGAGAGCAAAGTTCAAGAGAGAATCTGGCAAGTCACCTTGGGCAGACCCTGGACCGCTGCCAGAGCCCTTGGACAGGGTAAGGCTGCCGAGTGTGTGATGAGTGTTTAGTGAGTATTCATTGTGGATGATAGATGACTGGCCTGGAATCCCTCCACACCACAAATTTGTTCCTCTGTACACCCAGGCAACCAAGAAGCCAAAAGAGATGGGGGATTGGGGAGGGGGCTCTTCAACTTCAGTGTCACTGGCTGCTGGCACCCGGAGCAGCCTAAGCTCTTAGCCCCGCCCCCCCCATTGTCTTGGACTGCGCTCGCTCCTCTGCCTCCCTTGGACGCTGGCCCTGGAAGCAGAGCGCCTGTTACCCTCCTCTGTCTCTGTGCGCACTCGCAGCCCCAGTCCAAGCCCAGCCTCCCCAGGCAGGGATTAGTTGAGAGCGTCTTTTGGCTGGGCCGAGCGAGGGCAGCCTCCCTACCTCCCTGCCTTCAGCTCTTCCCCTCTGCTGCTCCCCAACCCAGCCATCCACGCACAGCTGCCAGAATCCCGTTTCCTTTCCATGGTTTTGATCATGTAACATCCCCACTTGGAAGGCCGGAGTGAGTCCCGGCGGCCTCATATGTCAAGTCTCAATTCCAACCATGACCATGAAGGTCCCCCCCACAACCCCCCATCTTGCCTGCTCTGTCTCACTGGCCTTCTCTCCAAAATCTTCCAGTGCAAAACTTCTGCTCAGATTATACAAAACTTTATAGCCTCTCCCTCCTCTCTACTCCACCACTCAGTCATTCCACAAATATTTCATTGAGCATTTATAATGTGCCAGGCACTGAACTGTGGGCTGCAGATACAATAATGAACAAAAAGAAATCATCCTGCCCTTAAAGAATTTACAGTCAAGTGAAGAAAACAGTTAAACAAGAATGCAATTTTCTTGCTCCTACTTGACACTGAAACAGCATGGCTCACGTTTAAACCTGAGCACAACTATGTAAAATGAACTAATAAACAGATCAAGCACAGATAAAAGACTGAAAGGAAATATACCAAAATAGTTATCCTTGGGCAGCTGAGTAGCAAAATTAGGATGACTTTTCTTACTTCTCCTTTTAGGTAGTTTCCAAAATTTCTGCCCAGGTATTAAGTTTTATAATTAAGAGCAAACTGTTTTATAATATTTCTTATTTTTTCTGGTTATAAAAGTATTGTCATTTCTTTTAAGAACATTTTGAAACTATAGAATGCATTAATAAGAAAATAAAAACATCTACAATCCCAAGATAACACATAATACATATCAATATTTTATTTTATTAGCACATACCACTATCTTATCTTTTCATAAAATTGGACTCACATTGTACACAATATATCATAACCTATTTCTACTTAGCATAACATATTATAAATAATTTTTCATGGCATTAAAGTATTCTACAACATCATTTTTTATGTTTTTGTAATATTCAACATGAATGAACTATAACTGGCTTAACCAATCTTTATACATAAATCATTATGTATATGCCTAAAAAGGAAGAAAATTGTGGACATTGGGAATAGGATTTTGAATCACTCAGACCTGGATTGAAATCCTGGCTTTACCACTTGCTGGATATAACTTTAGGACAATTTATTAAACTTTTCTAGGTCTCATTTTTCTTACACATAGATAAGGGGATAGTATCTTCCTTACAGGTTATTATGAGAAGAAAATAAAAATAGTATGTATAAATTACTTTGGTCATGCCTGACACATAGAACTCAATTAATGGAGATTGTTAGCCCTGAGTATTTCTTGAGTCTGTATTTCTAGATGTAGAACTTTCGGATGAAAAGTTTTGACCATTTTGAAGTTTTTTTGAGGCATGTTGCCAAGTTTGCACTATAAAGAGTATATAGATTTCATTCAAAAGAAGGAGGAGTCAGAGAGAAGTTTTTTAAAAATTAAACTTCTTTTGAGCTCTGTGTGCCCAACGTTATGATGGGCTCATTCAGTAATGGACAATATCCTCCATAGCTGCCAATTATTATGCTCTGATTGTTCACGAGCCTTCTTCCCACCAGCACTAGTGCCTCCCTCTTCTAAAAATTTCTTCCTCCATGGATCCTCCACCACTTCCTCCAGGGAACCCCTCTTTAAGAACCCTTCTCTACTGAAGACTTGAGGCCCCTCTTGACTTTGGGCTGCTTTAGACTTCTGTAATCTCTGCTGCATGCTCACACTAACTCCTCCATCAGACTGCAAATTTCCAAGAACCAAGGCTAAGTTATAAAAACGACATTGCTTTTGATTCTTTGGCTAACCGATTGTTATTTGGGAATAGAATAGATTGTCCCCAAATCAGAAGTATTCAGAAAGATATGAGACATGGAAGAGTCCTACTTACAGATGCCATTTTATAGGTGAGAAAATCTGGGCTCCAGGAGGGGACATGCCCTTCCCAAGGGCACACAGCAAGCAGTAGGGCCTCGTTTCTGTCTCTCCACATTCCTCCTATCACCTCCGCCAGCTCCCACCAGTTTGCACGTTTTATTGCTCAATCTAAGCCCTGTGTTATCTGCCACACTATCTCAATTTGAAAAATCTTGCCCTTGACTCTTGCTTTTGTGCAGCCCGCTGCCCTGCTATCAGTCCAGATCATTTCTGCATTTGGATACCACACTCCCACCCACCACCCTTCCTTGAACTGGGGGAGATAACAGAACGTGTGCCCACCCCGGCATTCCTGCACATCCTGGACATGAAAGCAGTTGTGAAACAAGCGGAATCCTCCCCGATTTGCTTTCTTTTACCTTACATCCCTTCCACTTTGATGTCAGTAGACTGTTTGAAAGAAAAGAATCTAACGTGACCTACTACCCTGGAATGCCAAGAAAAACAATTACCAGGGCAATGGGGCGCAGGGAGCAGATGGTGGACGTGGATGAGCTAGGCAAAAATGGATTTGTTTTCTGAACTCCTGTTCTATCTCCGGGTTGACCAGCAGGTCCTTTTGCTGGCGGCTGCTCAGAGCTCTCCACTTACTGGGACTTCAGCGTCCCGCAATCCATTCTTAAAACAGAGAGCATCTTTCTTTATCATGTACTCTGCCTAAAGTAGAATTCTTTACCAGTGAGTGTTTTTGTTTTTCTGTCTCTTCCCCAGAATGTAAACCCCACAAGAACAGGGAATTGTTTTACTCATTTCCAAATCCCAAAGCCTGGGTTATAGCAGGAGCTGAATATAATATGCATATATAATCGGTCTTTGAAAGAACTTCCAGGTGTGTTTTTGGTTCATAAAGAAGAATTTTATGTAAGCTGGGAGGGATCTGCTGGCTAAATCTCTTCCCTCTTCCTCTTCCATTTTCATGGGTCAGAGTTTTAGTGGATCTGCTGCCTGACCAGCTTCTGCAGAGCTGGTACACCCCCAAAGCCAGGGCACCCCAGTGAGAATGGTGAGGATGCTTCCAGAGGAGGTTGGCTGAAAGAAGAGATCGTTGCAAATAACTGCTCAGTGACAACAGGATGTAAACTTACACCCCACCAACCCCCAAGTCAAAAGCATGCATTGAAGAATGATATATCTTTTGTAAGTCATACCTCAAATTCCATTGTTTACAGAGAAAGTACTATTGCTGACACGTGTAAGCCATTTAGAGTTATAAACCCTGAAAGAAGAAACAATCCTTGAACTAGCTGGGCAATGGAATTTCATTCTGTTAGCACAAACGTTTTTGTAGCCCATTGGAAATGTTTCTTTCCAGTGTTTGACCACAAGAGAGGCAAATGACTCAGAAGAGGAAAGAGTTCATACAACAGAAAATGGTCCGTTGGCAGCTGCACACCATGGGAGATGCAAGCCTGGGCTCCAGTCTTGGTGTGGTAATATCTCTTTCTGTCACCTGTGCACTAGTCAGTCCTCACACACAGTGTGGAGGTTCCCAGTGCTCACTGCCACCTCTGACTCTCTTCTCAGCTCACGTTCCTCAAAGTTAGATACATCCTTGTGACTTGTTTTGGCCACTGCAATGTGAATGGAATGATGTATGTTAATTCCAGGGGAGAATATTTTAGAACCAGTGTGTGATTCTCCATGTTCCTTTCCTGTCATCAACCTGAAGCCTGATGTTGAGGTGGCAGTGTAGATCCTGCATCTTGGGTCTGAGTGCCTCCTGCCAACACAGCCCACTTTCCAACTCCTCCTTGAACATGAAGTGTGTGGGACAAATAAAGCTTTGTTTTATGGATTGAGATTTGGGCGTTGCTTATTACAGCAGCAAACCTATCCTGTCCTTACTATATCATCCATGTAATAAAGCAGCTTTCCATATGTTAACTCATGTGATCACCACCAAAGCCCTGTGAGCCTCACTGCACAGGGGAGGAAACAGAAGCTCAGCAAGGCCAGGATTTAAAGCTCAGCTCCAAAAACTGATTCTAAAGCTGATTTGCCTGATTCTGAAGTTGATTCCCTTTCCACTCTACCTTGTTGTCTTCTACTCAGGAAGAGATTCAACTTCTATGTTCCTCCAGAACCCATGGGGCCCACAGCCTTTGTTCTGGAACTATGGCTTAGAGTTTGATTTGTTGTAATCTACAGCCTCATTAGTCTTATGATTTAATGATGGAATCAGAGAGATAAGTAAATACTTTTTTCCCCTACAAAGCAGGTTATAGAGCAGGCACATCAAGAACACACAGAAGAGTAGAACATGTGCATCCAAGTGAGGTCAGGAGGGCGCGAGGGAGCCGTGAGGGTGAGCAGGGAAAGCCATGTCCAGGGAGGCCTGACAGTCCTCAGGGTAATATAACATTGGACTGGGTCCTGGAAGACTTGGGTTCTAGGCCAGACTTGTCCAGCCTTGGTGAGTCACATTTCTGGGCCCATCTCCCAGATGTGGAATAAGCATTTTGGATTTCAACCCTGCCTGTACGATAGCATTGCCTGGAGAGCTTTAAAAAAACAAATATCCACTCAGCCTCAGAGATTCTGATTCAGCGGATCAAGGGCAGGGCACAGGCCTCTGTAGGTTTAAGCAGCTTTAAAAAGACATGGTGCATAGACAGATTTGAGTGTCCTAGACTAGATCCTTCCAGGACACCTTTCTGTTATTTCAGCACCTGGGGTGCGCCCTCACTGTAGGCATGTTTTGTTAAGGGCTTTTTAGCCTTTCCTGGAGCCCAGCTTTGACCTCTGGGAGAAATGTGTCTGAGGCCTTTGCCAGGACTCCAGGAGCCTCTCAAAGTCAGAGGCTACAGAGAGACAGTGTGATTCCAAGGGGCTCCAAACCCACTTCTCAAGCTATGTCTTTGTGAATAAGGCTTCCCCCTTTGGATACAAAGAGTTGGAGGGGCTGGGAAGGTTAGTAAGCAGAAGGCTTCCTAGAGACAGCACCTAAACTTGCATGGAAGGTGGCACTTCTAGGCCAAAGAAGTTTCCTCATGAATGGGATCCTCACGCTCCCGCCTTGGGCATTGCTTGCTCTCTCTCAGGAATTCCATCCACCAGGCAATGCTATCCGGGCCTACATAGAACCAGCCAGCCTACTTTCAAAGCTTCTTCAGATCTGCCTCTCAGGAGAGGCAGTAGAGGTCTAGGACCTCAGTAGAGGTCTAGGACCTCCCTACCCTTTGGATCTGTCATCCTGACACTGGTGGCATTAGCTGTGGGCTTGGTTAAAGGAGAAACTGCAGCAATGCCAGGGAACCAGCAGGAAGACCTCCAGCTTCTCAGCAGCCTCTTGGCAGAACTCACGGTGGCTGCTCAGCTGGCATGCTACAGCCAAACTGCTGGGAACTTGCCCAGCCCTAGTGCCAGGCTCCATGGCAGAGGCCAAGGCGTGTGGCCACCTTGGTTGGTGAGTACATTTCAGTTCCTGGGAGTCTAATGGAATCATGCTGCCAATTAGCCATCCGATCAAGGCAACCAAAGGATGACACCCTCTTCATCATCAACACAGGAGGGGTTGCTTAATAGAATAGAGAAAAAGGCTCACCTGGCTCCCACAGCCCTTTCTGTGGGCCCTGAGCCACACAAGAAACATCCAGGGCAGGGGTGCAGGGTGGTCTTTCTGCACAAGGCTGATCCCTCTTGCCCCAAGGTCCTTAGGATAGTCATGGCTGCCCCTGCTCTTCTTGATGGCATACAGCTTCATGCCACCTCCATCTTTCCCATGTTACACAATGCCAGGGAGGTTTAGCTTTGCACACAATCCTGGTCCCACAAGTGACACTTATATTTTGGCCACTGCCTCTGTGGTATGACTTTAGAAAAAATCAATGAAGCCCATGTTCCCAGCTGGCTCAATCATCTGCCCATCACAGAACCAAAGTCTGTTTTAATCATCCCACTTACTTGGTTTCTACATCTTGCCAACTTTCAAAAAAGATTTGAAAAGACTTACAATAAATGACACCATTACCCGTCAAGCCATTAAGAGAAAGAAGTAGGCCAAAGGACAGGTATTGAAGACAGCTTGGGTAAAAGTGACAATAGGAGGAATGGTGATATCAGAAAACCAAATACAAGGTGTTCCTGCAATCTGGTGTGGAACTTGGCCACGAGCATCCTGATTGCCAATGTAAGAATAGGAACTAGGATATATTACAAGGCCCTTAGCTGTCTGTAAGAAAACTTGTATTAGATGGAATAGAAAGCCAATCATTTTCTAGCTCTGAAAGGAAATGACATTTTGTTTTAATGATCTTTACTTAACAATAAAATAGACAATATCTCTAAAAGTAGTTTTGTCAAAATGGCCCTGTCTAGAAAGAATAATGATAAATTGTCATTTTGGATAATATTCCTATGGGAAGTTAGAGCAATCTATTTTAGGAGTATAATTTATGGTGATTAGGCTGGATATTTATTTTTATTAATTTGTGGCTTATATAGAACCTGAAACAGCTCCTATGGGGTCAACTCAAGGATGATAATCTGGGTTTCCAATTGCACAAATGCCCAGGAGCTGGAGGCACAGGTGGGTGGGGTATAGGAGAGAGTAACTGACAGTGGGGAAGGGATAAGAGTTCAGGAGCCTGGTTCTAGCCCCACCAGACGTGTGCCATCTTTGTTCTACTTGGGAAAAATCCCCAGCACCTCAGTACATACATAAACGCACACGCAATCTTCCTGGTTCTCACTGCAGCGCTCTGACACTCTTGCCCAGCTCCTCGTTTGGCTTCCCTGGTGGGTACTCTCCATCTTTGCCTCCCTTACTGGCATCTTCCCCTCAACATGGATATTCCCCAAAGTTCTGCCCTGACCCTACCTTCCCATCCTGACTGCCTGCTGCCGAGGTGGCCTTTCCTTGTCCTGTATCAGGACGTGCACCGGCATGTCAGACTCACTCTCCTCCCACTGTAAACCTTGTCCTGTCCTGCATGCCCATGCTGGTCAAAACCACCACTGCCCATGGCCCAGGCTCTGAGTTTCCAAGTCCCCTTTCAGCCTCTATCCAGCTGACTGCCCTGACCTGCCAATTCTAGCTCGGATTCTTCTGAATGCCATCACATGTGTTCTAACAAAACAGAGGGAGAGGGAGATTAGACAGACACACACAGAGGAGAAGGCAATGTGAAGTCAGAGGCAGAGACTGGAGTGATGCAGCCATGAGCCAAGCAACACCAAGGATTGTGGGCAGCCATCAGAAGCTAGAAGAGGCAAGAAACAGATTCTTCCCTGGAGCTTCTCGAGGGAGCAGAACCCTGCCAACACCTTGAGACTTCTGGCCTCCAGAACTGTAAGAGAATAAATTTCTGTTGTTTTAAGCCACCAAGGTTGTGGTGATTTGTCACAGTGGCCCTGGGAAACTAATATATCATCCTTCCAAGTCCTGCTCAGACACCACCTCCTCCATGAAGCCTGCCCTAATGACTTCTGGTGGCAATTGTAGCTCCCTTTTCTGAGCCCCTTCACTCTTGGCTTATGCCTCTTTGTAACATGGTTACAAGTGCAGATGTCTGGATTGTAAAAGCTCTAGGAGCCAGCATGCAGCCTTATGCACCAAAGTATTTAATTTAAATTCACACCACATTAAATACTTAGCATAAGCCAGGCTCTGTTCTAGAGACTAAGCCCTCAGCTGGGAGCACAAACATTTTCCAATTTTTTCAATTTTGTAAATAATTCATTCACTTAATCAACAAATATTTACTGAACACTTAATCTGTGCTGGACACTTTTAGGTTCTGGGGATACAATGTAAACAAAATAGACATCCCCTAGTCCTTGACACCCCCTAAATAGTCCTTGTCCTCATGAGGGAGACAGAAAGTAAAGAAATATATATATTTATATGGATTTCATGACAAGAAATGATAGATACTATAAAGAATTTTAGAAGTAATACATGAATACAGACCCATTATAAAAAAGAAACAGAAATGATAAATAAAAAGTGAAAGTATACTTTAGCACACCACTATTCCACTCTGCTCCCAGAAGGAATCATTATTAACAAGGTGCATCCTTCTTATCGTTTTTTCTACGTGGTTGTATATACCATATAAATCCCCTGCACAATTATTTTTTGCATAAATAGAATCATACTTTATGCACTGGCCTTCAACTTGGCATAGACTTCCACAGAGTAAATGTTTGCTCTATATATTAATATATTTGATGACTATAAAGTTTCTTAAGCTTTTGAAAAGGCCTACCTAATGCGGAGCACCAGGGTCAGGCCCAAGGCAAGCAGTTAGTCCGTCTGTCTCCCTCTGTTCATGGCTGTGTGTTTTGGTGAGCTCTTCAGGCACAGAGAAGAGGTGTGAGCGAGGCACAGTTTTCCAGCCATGTGGGGGAGGTTGGGTGGCACCTCCCCGGGGCACTGGAGTTTGACATGTGGACAGCATTGCATCATTCAGTTCCTCCTGGACAAGCCAAAGGGCCTGTTAGTGTCCATAGTCTATATTGAAGACTGGGGACAGTCCCAGGCCGGTCCCTTAATGCTGATCTGCAAATGTCAACAGACATTTACAGAGTAGACTTACATGCCACTGTGCCAGGCAGTAACCATGTCTACTTCCAGAATAATCTGAAGAATGGAGCAAAGTGACATATGAAGTTACAGGCATCTGAATCCCACATGCCACCTGGATTTGCCTGCCCTGGATGGACCCAGGAAAGAAGATGGTGGCTACATTGTCTGCAGCTGCTGCGACAGATGCACTCATAGGTGAGTGGAAAATTTTCTATTCTTCCACCAAGTCCAGGCCTGTTCCATGCTGTGAGAAAATTTCCCATTTCCACCTATGCCTTCTGTTCTCTCTTCTGCTGTATGCCACAGAAGGCTTACTGTCTAAATGTGAACATTCTGTGTGCGTGTGTGTACGTGTGTGTGAGTCTGTGTGTGCACAGGCTCTCCATATGTTCCATGTTATCACACTCACTGTAAGACGGAAAGAAAAAGGCCTTGAGAAATCACTGAGTAGAAAGGGACACTCCAATAAGTGTGTCTCTGTCTCCAGGAAGCCTGTGTCTAAGTCGTGGACAATAGCTGGGTGTTTTCCAGCTTTTAAATCTCTTCAAGGAAATTGGAACATGACTGATCCCATCCTGGACCAAATTTCGAAATACATTTTTTGCAGACAAATTAGCTTCCTAGTTGTGTCACCTGACTTACTACTAAACCACACTGTCTCTTCCTATTGACTGCATGCCCCCAAATGAGAGCTTTTGCCATCTTGTCATTACTGAAAAATTTTCTTCTGGACTTTTCTTCCAGTCCATTCCTCAAATAGGAGTTATTTATATTAGACATCCAACAATGCAATGTTTAAAGGAGAAATACAAGTCACTTTTAAAACATATGACATATTTATTGATTTTTGTTCAATTTTTATTTTTACAAGTTTGCAACACTTTTTATTTTGTCTTTTTCTTCTGTGAAAGGGCCACTCTGCAACCCAACTGATGGGCTCCTGAGTCAGCGTCACTGTTTCTTTCTTTTTTTTTTTTTTTTTTTTAGCATCACTGTTTCTAATTATGGAACATCTAGAAGCAGTTCCAGACACTGTGAAGCATTACTTTCCCACCACCAAAACCTGGGAGACAGAATTCTTGGTTACAAAATGCTGGAGTTAAGGGCTGAAAGACAACTTCCATTATAACCTCCAGTTTTCACTCACTTATAATTGTCCAAAAATTGTCCTTTTGCTCCAAATTATTCCATGCTCTGTTTCCACCCCAGGGATGAAATTGTTTGGAAAGTTTGAACAAAAGTGGTTTAGCCAGTTTGGAATCAGGCAACGTGGGGAAGAATATCCTTCTTCAACTTAAAAATAAATAGTGTGTATCGCTGGCTATAGACAAGCCCAAAACAGTTGTCTCTTTATAATATTGGTTCTCTCATGTGGGTGGTCAGCTTTATCCAAGAGAGGAAGTGTCTGTGAATGGAGTGGAAAGCCGGGATTTCAAGAAAGAAATCAGAAGCAATGACAATATGGATCTGTGCTTTCTGTGCTACAATTTGGTGGCTGGGGAAGGGGGAGGGGAGGAGGACTTGCGTGATGTTATCTGCAGAATAAAGGCAGTCCTCTTTTCCTGGGATTAGCTGTTGTATTTGCAATAGAGTGCAGTGGTTAAAAGTATGTGATTTAAGTTAGGGCATTTCTGAGCTTGAGTTTGGATTCTGCCCATGGCCAGCTACATTGAGTTGAATTAGTTATGACATTGAATTAGTTATGAAACCTCCCTGTGCTTTGAAATCCTCACCATTAAAGTGTGGGTCACGGTAGTACCCACCTCACAGAAGCGCAACGAGGATAAATTGAGGTAATATAGGTAAAGTGCCTGGCCCGGAGGTGGCCAGGGCACAGTGTGTGTGCAAAGTAGGTTGCCTGGTAGCAGAGCAGTGGTAGCAGTAGAGAAACACACAGATGTGACCGCATGTTGGATTTGCCAGTTGTGTTGACATCTGCCTTTTCTGCCTTCCGGGATCCATTCCCAGCTCTTCTGGTGACTACACCCCGGTTTTCTTCGTAGGAAACCATTTCCTCCTAGTCTCTGCCACTTGACTCAGGTGTTGCTGATCCTACCACCATTCCCACAGGTGTATTTGGGACCCAATTTCAACCAATTAAAGCTTGTGACTATCTGCTCTAGGATTTCTGCTAGAACCTGGGCAAAAAGAAGCTCCCCTCTCTTTTGGCGAGGGTCTTTGGCCTGCAAGGATGAAAACTTAGAGCTCCCAAAGGTCACTTTTGGTCAAGCTTCCCAAGAATGACTCTAACAGAGAGAAAAGCAGACCCAAGATGTGGCTAGTCCTGAAGGTATCATCTGAGCACCTGGGAGCTGGTCCTACCTTTAGACTTTTCAGTGTTGTGTGACAATTCTTTCCTTTTTTTTTTTTTAATTTAAACCAGGTTGAGTTGAATCTCTACATTAGTCCTCTTTGAAATGAAAGCCCAAGGCTAAAGGCATCCAAAAATGGATAGAACTCTTTATGACGTGTTTGGAAAACATGTATTTCTCTGCCTCTAACTTACTGGCTGGCACCTTTGCTCTCTGGGTCCCTAGGACCTCTGCAGTTAGAGCAGACAGACGTAGGAAGTGGCCACTGAAGCTCCGACATCCTGGCAGTCTATGATTTGGAGGAAATAGAGCATGGGGGATCAATATCATAGGCTGGGTGGCTTATAAACAACAGAAATTTCTCACAGTTCTGAAGGCTGAAAAGTCCAAGATCAAAGTGCTAACAGATCTGGTGTCTGATGAGGGCCCTCTTCCTAGCTCATACACCACCATCTTCTCACTGTATCCTCACATGGTGGAAGGACCAAGGGATCTCTCTGAATTCTCTTTTATAAGGACACTAATCCCATTCATGAGGTCTCTGCCCTCATGGCTTAATCACCCACCAAAGCCCACCTTCTAATGCCATCACCTTGGGGCTCAGGATTTCAACATGTGAATTTTGGGCATGACATAAACATTCAGTGTATTTCAATATATACTAGGCACTTGTCCCTCAAGAGGGTAATATCCCCCTCTAGGTCAGGCCAAAATTTTAATTCTTTTAAGATAAGCAACAAATCAGAAATAGGAAATCTGAATGGCTAATAAAGACACAGAGAGAAGCTCAACATTTCTAGCAAGATAAAGACAGCCAGCTGCAGTGGCTTTCACTTGTAGTTCCAGCTACAAGGGAGGCCAAAGTGGGAGGATCACTTGAAGCCATGAGTTTGAGATCAGCCTGGGCAACATAGCAAGACCCCATCTCTAAAAAAAAATTTTAAAAGAGAAAGACAAATCAGAGAAGACATTTTATATGAAGCACACTGACAAAATTAGAAATTTGAACTATACCAAATTCTAAGAAGGAGGTGTGAAACTGGGACCCTTGTGCACTGGTGGTAGTGTGTGTGTGTATGTGTGTGTGTGTGTGTGTGTATGCATACACATATATATGTGCAAACATTTGGAAAACAGCATGAATGTACTAGTGAAATTGAATTTGCAAATACCCTACAATTCTATGTAAGTTCTATTCCTGGGTATATACCCCAGCGAAACTCCTATGCAGGTAAACAAAGAACATATGCGAGAATGTCTGTCATGATAAAGAACCGTAGGCCACCTGAGGGTTTACTGCAGCACTGTGCAGCAATCCAAGGAACTGGCTAGAGTTACACAGAATGTCACTGACAGATCTCAAAGCACAGTACTGAGTAAAACAAAGAAGAATGAATCAAAATGAGATTGATAGCAAAAAAAAAATCATTCATGTACATTTTTAAAACACACAAAATACTACCATATGATTTCCATGGATGTCATATGTGGAAAGTGGATTTTCTTAAGGATCAACTAGGGAAAAAATAAGAAGTAGGTACCTCTTGGGGGGATTTGGACCTGAGATAGCAGATGACAGGGGGAAAATAAGACAAAAGAAATACTTTGAATGGTCTGTTTTACCATCAACTGAGGAGGTAAACTCAATTCTATCCACTTGGGGTTAGAAACCATTTTTATAAGTCTATCATTTAACAGAGCACTAAACTTATAGCAGGTGCTCAATTAATAATTTAATGATTTTTAATCTGTATTTTAGCCTCTAGATTTTGGGCTAAGGAATAATATTATTCAGAGTTTTCTCTGAAATCAGTGCCCAGAGCTCAGGGTAATCCCTGCTTTCATGTAAGGTCACGGGATAGAGTTTCAATCAATCTACAGACATCATTGATTCAATGAGGTAGAAGGAAACTTAGAGACTGTCTAGTTAAAATCTTTGATTTTGGCCCTGGTGTGGTGGCTCGCAACTGTAATCCTAGCACTCTTGGAGGCCGAGGCGGGAGGATCGTTTGAGCTTAGGAGTTCGAGACCAGCCTGAGCAAGAGCGAGACCCCGTCTCTACTTAAAAAATAGGAAGAAATCAGCTGGACAACTAAAAATAAATAGAAAAAATTAGCCGGGCATGGTGGCACATGCCTGTAGTCCCAGCTACTTGGGAGGCTGAGGTAGGAGGATCGCTTGAGCCCAGGAGTTTGAGGTTGCTGTGAGCTAGGCCGACGCCACGGCACTCTAGCCTGGGCAACAAAGTGAGACTCTGTCACAAAGAAAAAAAAAAATCTTTGATTTTGCTGAGGAGGAACCTGAAGCCCTGAGGGGACCAAGGGCCCTCCCCGTGTCACCTGCTGCATGACCAGAGGAGGACCATAGGCCTTCTATCTCCCCATCCTCTGCCTCTTCCACCAGGTAGTCTGCCATTAGCATTGCTACTTCTAGCGTGCTGCTACCTCCGCTGGCTTGGAATGCCCCCATCTGCTCTGCAATATGCGTAGGGCTGGTCTGGCATTTTCACATTCTGCACGGCAATCAGAAAATAGGAACAACAGAAATTTTCCCTAAAACATAGTCTCATTAGAAATTCATGCTTAGACGCTCTCAAAAATCCCAAATTCCACCTGGGAGAAAGAGGTCAGATTGTCAGTGTTGCAGTGGGAACGCTATTGTTCACAGAGCGGGACGGCTGTGACCAACCAGTCCTGATGTGGCATTAGCCTTAGGCTTCTTACGCAATACTGGTGACTTGGCAGTTACAGGTCTGCGTCCCTTTAAGCTAGTGAGGCGGCTTGCGGGTGAGGAGAAGATTGTTTTTCCCAACCTGGACCCGCTTACTTTTCTATGTATTCTCCCCAAGAGTCTGAAGCAAACACTTTATTGAGTGATATTTTCTCAGGAGTGAGCATCTTCCCAGGAGTACCATCCCTTCTGAGTCTATTTGAGGTTCGTTTTTCAAACTATTCTTTTTTTTTTTTTTTGCCATTTGGAAGACTTTTTATTTTTTTTAATTGGGGGAAAACTACAAAGCATTTACAGTACAATGTTTAGTCACAATTTGTAGTGAGCTGATTTCCCAAAATATATTACCACTCAAGTTGACTTATCTTGTTACATTCAAAAACCTGCTCTGTCAAAGTAGTCCAGAGAGTACATACATAGTGCTCCAACTGTATCTATGTACAACCAACACTCCATTTTAAGTGTACTATTAAATGATTTTCAGTGGATTTACCGAGGTGTACCGTTAATTTCACGAATCAGTTTTTGAGGAATTCCTTTCCCCTATTGAGACCCCTAATTCCACTTCCCAACTACTTTTCAAGCATATCCCACCCCTCTACAGTGCCCCCCATGTCGCTCAGATGTGGGTTTACCCCCTGCGCCCCAATAGATTGCCTAAAGTTTGGCCTATTCAATGGGGGCTTGAGTCTTCTTTTTCCATGAGACACTTCTTTATTCTGGTATGATGGACTGAATGTTTTGCTCTTGACAATTTTAACAAAGTGTAAGTTTTTGGAGGCACTTTAAAGTGTCTCTTTCACTTTTCTGCCAGTGATTGTTTTGGTCCTTGTTTTTTTGTTTTGTTTTTGGTTTTTGGTTTTGTTTTGTTTTATTTTTTCAGGCTTTAAGCGATACCTGGTTTCCTGGCTTAAAAGGGTGGGTCTCCAACTGGGACAAGGACCCAAAAAGAGGCAAATTCATGTATAATGGTTAGCATCTGACACACTCATTGACATATTGTTTTATTCTGGTTTTCTTATTCATCATTATATTAATCATATTTAACTTGGGATGCAAAGAAGGGTTTCTCATAAACTATTTCATAGAGGCTTAAATCTGTTTATAGGGACTGTCCTTATCTGGAGGACAATGATTGGCAACATTATATCTTACTTTAGATGAGTTTTCTGTATCAATTTCAGGATGTCTGTAATTTACATTTTACATACAAGGGCTTTGTTTACTTATAGGGGGACCTCCATTATAAAATAGGGTCTCTGCATGTCTCTGTGTGTGTTTGGATGAAACACTCTGTATGGATGAAAGGAGCCTATGAACATCATTATAATTTATGGGATCATTGAGTCTACTCCAGCTCCTTGGAGAAATGGTTTACCCAGTTCCCACTGGGGGGCCACTCAAAGAAGCTCATGGTTGACCACAGGACATTGTGTAGCAGATTCATGTGTAGATGGCAGGGAGCAACTATATCACCCCCTCCCACCAATCATGTATTTGCCATGCCACAGCCAAAGATGAAATGTCCATGGCTCCATAGATCTCAGACAGAATTTAAACTTTTTATGCACGTCCTGGGATCTCATTGGCTTATATGGCCTTCCTCACTTTTGATAGACCTTGGAAGTAGGGAGAAGAGAGTGTTGTTGTTGTTGTTAGTGTTGTTGTCTGTGATTAAACAGAGTATTTTCAGGTAGGACTTGTAGGTAGAGTTGTTGTTTCTCTGGGAAAAAAAAAGTTATTTGGGAAGTCAAAAAAGGTAGCTCCAGTGTCAATTTAAAAAAAAAAATCTACTAATTGAATCCCACTGTAAATTTTACCTAGGACTTCTATGGGGAATATTTTGATTGGAGCCACTAGTGAGGCAGGGAGCCACAGGCCCCCTCCTTTGCCATCTGAGTCCCGGACTTAAAAAATTTTTGTCTCCTGGTGTTTTCTTGTTATCTGGAGTCTTTTGCAATTTTGGACAATGTTTTTTCCAGTATTCTTCCTCTTTATAAAAAGCACACTTGATTGTACATCAATCTGGGGTGAATTTTTCCACCCTTTTCTTCTGACTATCTTAAAAGATGCTGCTGGCTGTCTTTGCACAATTAAGCCCCTAAGTGATACTGTCATAATAAAAGCTGTCCTGTCCTGGCTATGGGTGTCTTCTGGCCACATCAAGTTCCCTGAAGGTCTTAGAAGGAGAGACCATTCCCATCACTGTGTCATACACTAGTGGGTGTGGAACTAAAGATTTGGTGCCAGTTATGCCCTTCATACCCCCCCGTCATGGTGTCAGGATGGCTATGATGGTGGCTGTGCTTGTCTGAGAACTGGCTCTGTGTGGGACCATTTCCTAGACCTCTTGCAGGGGCCCTATCAGAGCAAGTTTGATGACATGAGCCCTTGGTGTCTTGTTGTGTATTGACCCAGCTGTGGAAAGCATTGTGGCTACCTGTAGGGAGTCTAGCAGGCACCGGTGCCTCTCCTCTCTGTAGTCAGGCAATGCATGCTTCCTCTCTGCCCCTTACTTTCCCGTTGCAGGCCACCCTTGCTGGCCCCCCTCACACCAGATCTGCCTCCCAGGGCCATGGACCTGCGTGGGGCCTCACCTAAGTGGGTGCCCAGCAGCCAACATAGAACTCATGCAGACCAGTGGAATCTGACTATCCAACTAAAATAAAGCCCTTCGAAGGGCCACAGTGTCCAGGGTAGCAGGTAAATGGCTTGTGTAATCTAACCTGGTTACATATGGGATCTCATCCCATTTACTTGATCTTTGGCAAAATAATTTTATTTTATTTTATTTTAATCATGTTTTATTGTGTTTTGAAATATATTTTTTATTTTTTTTATTTCTGCATATTAGGGGGATTCAAATGTTAAGGCTACATATATTGCCCTTGCCCCTCTCACCCCTTGAGTCAGAGCTTCAAGCATGACCATCCACCAGATGGTGCACACTGCACTCATTATGTATGTATATAATCATCCCGTTCTCCCCACTCCCATCTGCCAGACACCCCATAAATGTTGTTCCTATATGTCCACTTAGGTATTGATCAGTGAAAGCAATTTGCTGGTGAGTACATGTGGTGCTTATTTATCCACTCTTGGGATACTTCATTTAGTGGAATGGTCTCCAGCTCCACCCAGGATAACACAAGAGGTGCTATATCACCATTGTTTCTCATGGCTGAATAGTACTCCATGGTATACCTATACCATATTTTATTAATCCACTGATGCATTGGTGGGCACTTGGGTTGTTTCTACAACTTTGCAATTGTGAGTTGTGCTACTATAAACACTTGAGTGCAGGTGTCTTTTTTATAGAGTGTCTTTAGTTCTTTTGGGTACACGCACAGTACTGGGATTGCTGGATCAAATGGTAGGTCTTCTTGTATCTCTTTAAGATATCTCCATACAATCTTTCCACAGAAGTTGCACTAGTTTGCAGTCCCACCAGCAGTGTATGAGTGTTCCTATCTCTTTCCATCCATGCCAACATTTACGCTTTTGGGACTTTTTAATAAAGGCCATTCTCATTGGAGATGAATGACATCTCATTGCAGTTTTGATTTGCATTTCCCTGATGATTAGAGACATTGAGCAGTTTTTCATATGTTGGTTGGCCATTATTCTGTCTTCTTTTGAAAAGTTTCTATTCATGTCCTTTACCCACTTTTTGATAGGGATATTTGATTTTTTCTTGTTGATTTTCCTGAGTTCTAAATAGATTCTTGTTATCAGCCCCCTTATCAGATGTGTAGCATGCAAAAATTTTCTCCCATTCTGTAAGTTGTCTGTTTGCTCTCGTGACAGTTTCTTTGGCTGCACAGAAGCTTTTTAGTTTCATTGGGTCCTATTTATTTATTTTTGTTGTTGCTGTGATTGCCTTTGGGGTCTTCTTCATAAATTATTTGCCTAGGCTAATGTCTAGACGAGTATTTCTATTATTTTTCTCTAGAATTCTAATAGTTTCATACCTTAGGTTTAAGTCTGTTACCCAGCATGAGTTGATTTTTGTGAGAGGTGAAAGATGTGGATCCTGTTTCAGTCTTCTACATGTGGCTATCCAGTTTTCTCAGCACCATTTATTGAATAAAGATTCTTTCCCCCAGTATATGTTTTTGTCTGCTTTGTCAAAGATTAGATGGCTATATGAGGATGGTTTTACCTCTGTGTTATCTGTTCTGGTCCACTGGTCAATGTCTCTGTTCTTGTGCCAGTCACCGAGCTGTTTTAATTACTCTAGCCTTGTGATATAGTTTGAAGTCTGATAAATTGATACCTCCCATTTTGTTTTTATTGCCTAGGATTACTTTTGCTATACGGGGGTCTTCTCTTGTTCCATACAAAGTGTAAAATTATTTTTTCTATATCTGTGTTTTTAAAATGATGATGGTATTTTAATAGGGATTGCATTGATTCCGTAGATCACTTCGGGTAGTATAGATATTTTAATAATGTTGATTCTGCTGACCCATGAGCATAGTATTGTCTTCCACCTGTTTACATCCTCTGCTATTTCCTTTCTTGGCATTTCATAGTTCTCCCTGTAGAGGTCTTTTACCTCCTTAATTAAATGTATTCTTAAGTACTTTCTTTTCTTTGTTGGCATTTTGAAGGAAATTGAGTGTTTGACAAAATAATTTTAAGATAGTATAATAATTTAAGGTTTTACTAAACAGCCACTTCTCACACTCTAGCATGTACACTGGATTACAATAACACTATTCTTTTTAAGACATAGACTTATAGACATAACTTGGCCATTCAGCCAAGGGACTTTCAGATGGAATATAAATGGAGCCTCCCCTGTTGACAAATATGAAGAATGAACACAACATGACAAGGAGACATTATAGGGAATTCCAAAAGCAAATCACCATAATGTTAAGGCTTTATCAAACAAATGGGGATTGGAACAAGGAGAACCAAATTTTTAAATGAGAACCAACAACTCTCAATCCAAAAGGGAACAAATTTCTCAGGTTCCCTAGATGAAATGAAATTCACAAACAATAAACACAGACAAGGAAGCAATAATTTCAAGGTCTTTTAACAAATGAGAACTATCTACATGAGAACAAAATTTTCAAATGAGAGCCAACATCTCCTAATTATCCTAATAAATTTTTTAGGTTCTCTGAAAACCATACAAATGAGTTTTAAATTTAAACCTGGTCCACCCAACTGTGACTTCCACTCTTAAATGGAACCTCCAAGAAAATCTAAACAAAATGTCCTGCCACAGAGTAAGAAGGTCTGAACCCCTCCCGAATTGGTGGAATCAAGAGTGTCAGCATGCATGCTGGGGATCTCACTCAAACAAATGGCCAAGGCACCTGGACACTTCCCAAATCTGTTTTCTTTTTCTCAAAACAGTTAAAGCTGCTCAAATCTGTTCCTAATTTGTAGAAGAGAGACAGGATTTCCCTGGAGCTAAGCAGTCTCTGACAGCTGCTGGGGCAGTCCCTCATTCTCTTATCTGCAAGGCAATGCTCCCACCCACAGCTTGACCTGGGGCTGCTCACAAACCCTTCTAGCAGTCATAAAATGCCTTTCCACCCAAGGACACCAAATTCTGTTACCAAATGTTTTGTGCTTATTCCTGATGCCACATCAGAAGAAAGAGGACAAGTGATTTGAAGAGAAGGAAAGCAAAGTTTAGTAACTTGCCAGCAAATGAGGAGGATGTCATACTCACATCTTAAAGTACCACAGTCCTATGTAGGTGCAGAAATACAGAGATTTTAAAGAAAGTTTTCAGCTTTAGGCTATTGCTGTTTAATTGTGGCATTTCCAATGATGACAATATGATGACCTCTGCCAGGACAATTCCACTGAGTTGAGCCATGTCTTGTAGCAAAGAGAACAAAGGGCGTGCCCCTGCTCCTCTGATTACTGGCCTTGGGCAGGAATGCTGGTTTCAATTCCCCAAAGGGTGATTTTTTTTGAGAGATGGATCATAAAACATGCTGTCATTTTTCAGGCCCTTACCTCTGTTACACTTACCTTCTGGATTATCCCCCAGAAATGGTTAGACCCTTCACAAGGTAACAATACCAAGATTCCCCCAATGATCACTTCTGAATTAAACCTCTTGCACATGTTGCTTTCAACTCAACCTGCCCTAATATGAATAGTCTTGTTCCTGAACACCTTATAAAAACCTCTATGCTCAGTTTGCTAGGGAGACAGACTCAAGGCAGTTCTTTCATCTTCTGGATGATGCCATCTGTAAGGAATCTCTTTTCTTCCTAGCAAGGCTTGTCTTTGTAATTGGCTTTCTGTGTGGCAAGCAACTGGACCTAGGCCAGAACACCCTTGTGGCGGTCCATTTGGGGACTTGTTGCTCATGGCTTTGTGGCTGCAGGGGAGGGGAGGTCTTGAAAGCCTCCCTAGCAGCTGCCTCGCTAAATTTCTTCCAGAGTTTGCTTTGGGTTTCTTCCTGTGGCTCAGCCACCTTTATGTTCAAGTACTTCCCTGATTGCTTTGAAAAAACTGATTCCTGGATCTTGGCATCTGGATTCAGATGGGTGAGTGCTATTTGATGATATCCTGCAGTAAAAAAATACCTCCCAATTGGGGAAATTATGAGGAGATTCTCTTTTGATTTGGGGATTGGGAAAGCCCCAAGTATTTGAGAGAGTGGAAACTGCTATGACTGTTTTCATTTGGGACTCCTCAGGCTTTTCTTTTCTTCTTCTTTTTTTGGAACTGTGGTACAGGTTTGTTTTGTTTTGTTTGGTTTGTTTTGGTTTTTTGTCTTCTGGTGGATGTTGAATGGTTGTGTAAGGTGCTGTGTGTGTGGCCATGGGAAATCAGAATTTGATCTCTGGATATAGGCTTTTGCATTGCATTCTTCAAAGTTGGTCTGAATAGTTATAAGCCTGTGAAATAGAAGGAATAGAAGGCAATGGCACTTTTCTGTGATACTGTTTGTCCTCAGCACTTTCTTGGGTCTGGAAAAATATGGCTTTTTCATGGATCCCTAAACTGTAATGTATTCTCTAATTAAATTTGTTCTATCATCATGTTGGAAAATGGAACAGTATCCCTTATGTAAGTATTTTATGTTTTTTATCAAAAGAATCCAGATCAAATTAAGTGTAAGATTCTGGTAAAGAGGTCAGAAGCCTTCACAAAGGTCAAGGATCAAGAATTCAAACCCCAAAACCCCATTCTGCCATTATAGAAACATTGTTATTCTGAAGGTGACCTTTGGGCAACTGCCCACCCTGCTCCCACTTCTGATTTATATAATTGGAAATAGAATAATCCTGCCTATAGGGAGGATACAAAGCATAGAACTCATTGTCTGAATTATTTTCACTACTCATCATTCTGCCTCAGTGAATGTCCAGAGCCTGCTTAACATTCTCCTAACCTCCGAGGAATGTTGCATTGTCTTTAAAGGGCTCAAGAGGAGGCTGACCAGTTGTGACACCCAAATAACCAGACAAGGACCAGGGCTAATTTAAGCATCTCAGGTCATGATCCCAAGTGGAATGCAAATGATGGGGAAGAAAATTAAGATCCAGTACTTCTGAGATTGTATCCTGGTAGGGCTTGGAAAAGTGATTCCCAAAAGTAAAAGCCTGAAAAATGTTTGGGAAATAAGAGGAGACAGGTGGAAATCCATCATCCTTCTTAGAAAAAATTCTGGAAGTATATCAGAAACATACTGATGTAGATTTAGAGAACACTGAAAATTCAAGGTTGATCAATTGGCCTCCATTGGACAGAGCGTGTCTTATATTCAAAACATGTTGCAGAAGCCAGACAGTGCTATAACCCTTCCCATAACCCATTTGGTTGAAGTAGCTTGTAAGGTTCTTATAAACCACGAACAGACTAACAGCAGAAGGAAGAGAGAAAAATCACATGAAATGAAGCAACAGACAAAATTTTTGGCAGCAGCTTTGATGAAAAAAAAAATTTTTTGTCTTTATTGAAGCGTAATTTACATATCATGTCTTTACTCCATTTTAAGTGTACAATTAAATGGTTACTAGTAAATTTACCAAGTTGTACAGCTATTCACATAAATCAGTTTTAGAGGATTTTCCACCTCCCATTGAGACACCTAATAGCTTTGATGAAAAATTTTAAGGCTCCATTTAAAGGAACACTTGAAGGCACTCCACTTGAAGGCTGTCCACTGCAGTGCCAGGGAAGAAGGAAAAGTAATGAGAGGATTCCCTTAAGGAAATCCTATTGCAAGGATAAAGGTCAGTGGAAGAAGAATTGCTCTAAATTAAAATAGATGGGCAATAGGGTACCCACTCTGCAGTTGGTGGAACTGGATAGAAAATAAATAGAATCACAAGACTCGATGGTTCCCCAAGATCTGCAGGAATTACAGCCTTTGATTAACATCTCCCATCAGGAGCCCAGGGTAACAATGAGGATGGGGGAAAATTGAATTAATTTCCTGATTGATACTGGTGCAACTTACTCAGTATTAAACCTTAAATTGGCCAAGCTTACTCAAGAATCAATGTTGGTGACTGGAGAGTCTAGATATCTCTCACTAAGATATTTTCAGTAGCCACTTGTTGGGGAAATATGATTGAGGAATTAATGAAATGTGTCTCATAAGATCATTATTTTATTGTATCACCCAATATTGCTATATTAAAGACAGAAACAGGAGTTTGTAGTGTTTTGCCCTGAAAGAATATGTGAACTTAATGGTTCACTTATTAGAAGCTGTTATCATGGAAGAGCTCTCAAATCTCTGGTAGGGATGTATATATCTCTGTGGACTTTCCATTGCCATGAAAGGTAAGGCATGGTAAATATCTAATCTTCAAGATAGGAGCCAGAGACAATGAGTGTACTTTGCTATGACACATGCCTTTGATGTTATAAACAACCTGTTTGTAGAAATTTGGGCTTCCTGTTCACTCCTGACTGACTGTCTACCTTTAAGTCCACAATAACTACATTAAAGAAATATAGAGTCACTATACCTCTTTTGTTATACTTCTGTTAATTGATGACTGCGTCTTAGAACTTAGAAATTAATCCCTGAAAGACTTTGTACCTGTTTGTTCACCTAGATAGATTGAGACTTGTTAGTAGCCCTGTGGGAGGACTTTTGACCCTAACCCACTACCTGTGTAATCCTGCTCCCCTAGCAACTACATTTCCTGATATGCAAATGTGTTACCCTGACAACTAGTAATTGAGATCTGTGATTATAAAAACCTATGTGAATCTAACCATATTGCTACATCATGGACAGAGATATGACTAGCTGCCTAAGTACCCTGCTGTGATTATTCTGATTTTTTAATATAAAACTATAAGCTATACCTTAGTCTCTGTGTATTCTTTTATTCCCTCTATTTCCTATCAATTTTCTTATCCTCTGTGGCAATCGCTATCTTAGGGACTTGGCTCCACAGGGAGGACTAGCTGACCTCCTCATGGGCCTGCCACTGCCACATCTTTACTTCTTCTTATTCCCCCGCAGCCAATGGATCATGTTATTGAAAATTCTTTCCTCACACACAATTTACTTTGCATGCCCAAGTACTCTTTTCCATTGTTGGATTAAGATCTTCTCTCTAATTTTCAGGCTCAAGCAACCCTTCAGAATAAGCAACTCCACATTGCAGTTATTCCAGAACATGCACGTTGCATAAGAAGCTCTGCTCACTTTCTTGGCTGTCTTGCAAGATCTGTCCATTTTTTTTTATTTATTTATTTTTATTGAAGTATACTTTAAATATCATGCCTTTACTTCATTTTAAGTGTACAATTAAATGATTTTTAGTGAATTTACCAAAATGTACAGTTAATCACATGACTCAGTTTTAGAGGATTTCCTTCTTCCTATTGAGACCCTTAATTTCCATCCCCAAATACATTTCAAGCATGTCCCTACCCTCCACAATGCTCACCGCATCCCTCAGATTTGTGTCTACCCCCAACCCCCAAATCCCTAGTGAACATCACTACCATTTGAGCACCATAGTGTTAGTCAGTACCAATTTGATGACGAGTATATGTGGGGCCCATTCTTCCGGTCTTGAGTCACCTCACTTCGAATAATGGGTTCAAGCTTAAACCAGGATAATATAAGCAGTGCTAGCTCACTGTCATTTCTTAAAATTGAGTAATATTCCATTGTAAACGTATACTAAATTTTGATAATCCACTCATGAATTGACGGGCACTTGGGTTGTTTTCATGAAACCCAGAAGAATTATTTTTTCTAGTTCTGTAAAGAATGAAGATGGTACTTTGATGGGGATTGCATTTATTGTGTAGATCACTTTAGGTAAAATTGACATTTTAACAATATTGATTCTACCAGTCCATGAACAAGGCAGATTTTTCCATCATTTTAATTTGAAATTTCACTTGTTTTTTGCTGGTATGTAAGACAG
>CAUYRT010089966.1:0-31118 GCA_963574885.1 Lepilemur ruficaudatus | reverse complement strand
ATGATGTGAATGTGTCACTTCATAAGCAAAACAAGAAAAATTAAAAAGAAAAGTGAGTATTTATTGTTGCCAAAAACAAAACTTAAATTTTGTTTTGTTTTGTTTTTGAGTCAGGGTCTCACTGTCTTGCCAAAGCTGGAGTGCACTGGTATCATCATAGCGCACTGCATCCTACAACTCCCAGGTTCAGGTGATCCTCCTGGATCAGTCTCCCAAGCAGCTAAGACTACAGGTGCAGTTCATCACACCTAGCTAATTTTTAATTTTTTTTGTGTAGACAGGGTCTCACTATGTTGCCCAGGCTGGTCTTGAACTCCTGGCCTCAAGAAATCCTCCCACCTTGTCTTCCTAAACTGCTGGGATCAGAGGCATGAGCCGCTATGGCCAGCCAAAGTTGAACTTTTAAAGGAAAAGCTAAATTTTGGAAAACTTGTGTCAACTACCATAAGATTGATTGATTCCTAATACTTAAAGACTTTGAGAGATGCTAGTGATATTAATTAATTTAATTGTTAAAACATTTTATTATAAATTATATTGACATGTGAAATAATTAAATTGCTCAATGAGCCAATATTTTCCAAATTAACAATGTATAATGTTACAAAATCATGCATGTGCGAAAGATTTATTCAAAATGCAAAATGGAACACATTTTAACATAGCAGGATACAAAAATGTATTGATGTATTTTCCAATTCTAAAGTACAACTATTAAGAAACTGCCACCCTTGAGTTTCAATATAGTAGCACAGAAAAATATCTACTATATCTTAAAGCCTATTAAAATACTCCTCTCTTTCCAACTCACTGTGTGAGGTCAGATTTTATTCGTGTACTTCAAAAAAACAATGTATTGCAACAGATTGAACTCAGATACACACATAAGGTGCCAGATATCTTCTATTAAATCAGATATTAAGAATATTTATAAAGATCCAAAATGATATTCTTTCTCCCTATTTTTGTTTTGAAAAAAAATAATTAGCATTATATATATATATATACACTTCATGTGTATTTGTATTTGTTCATTCTACCTTCTCTTATATTTCTGAGACTATGAACTTTGTCTACTTCTCATTTTCTTTTGCCTTTATGTATTTCTTCATCATGTATTTATATTTTTTCTTTTAATCTCTTTTATATCATCAACTTTCCTCAGATGTTTACTGACACTTTGCATTCTGATCATATTCACGATTGGGAACTTAAAAATTTGATTTAAGTATCTCAACTGATTGTTGATATTTGTCTAAGGTAGGTTCAGTGGTCAACTGGGTCATTGGGTTATAAAGCTCTGTGTGCCAATTTCTATAGCTGCGGCTGCCCGTGTTCTGAGCACTCTACAGGAGAAGTCCACTGAGAATTCCAGCCCTGGGAATGGAAAAGCTGACTTAATTTCAGTGCTTTGTGTTTAGCACCCTCGTTCTCAACTTTGCCTTGCGTTCCTCAGTCCAGAAAGCCGTTGTCTATTCTCTACATAGAATAAACCTCTCCCCTTTTGCTGCAGGGAGAAAGGGGCATGGGAGGGCTGGCAACTGAATCTGGAAATTTTAGGGTTTCAAAACTCCTCTTTATTTTAAGCACTTTCTTCACTCCTCCTTCCTGAGGCATCTGGGGCTGCTAGATTTGAGTCTCTGGGGAATTCTAATGTGAAAATTAGTCTACTTCTCTGCTCTCATCACAAACAATTTTGGCTACTTTTCTGACTAGCAACTCAAAACTTCCTTTTGTTTTTGGTCTTTTTGTTGAATAATTCTTTTAAATTGTATTTTCTGAACCTATCGCCCAACAGGACATAATGATTGGGTTCTAATTCAATTACCACAATGTATAGACCTTTCCTAATAAGTTCAAACCTTGACCAGGACAGAGTCACGAAATCCACTGTGTATCCTTGAGTGCTGTCCCCTCATATCTCAGTCCTTTCCCACCAGGAAATCAAGATGGGTAGTATTCGAATTCTCCATGACAACAGAGGAACGTATATTATTATGAATCCAGAGGCGCAGCAGTTAAGTATATTTATGAGGGTAATTATATGACAATAAATTAAGAATAATTTCCTCTTTTGCCTCTGGACAAGTGGGGCTCTAATATTTCACATAAGCATAGGCTTATGTAATAATTTTAATTAATTTAAATCCTGCCTCTCCTGTGGCTTAATTATAAAAGAAAAATAATTTTACACCTAACAATAAGTTTTAGTGTTCACCACTGATTTTTCCTAAGTAGAAACTTTCTACACTTCCATGTCTCTGGACACTGGTATGTTGCCAAATATAATGGCTTTGAGATTGAATGATTCATATTACTGAAGGTTAACAATGCTCTGAATTTTGCCAGTAACTTAAGCATATAAAGTATCAAAGCATTCTTTTTTTATTTTGTTATTCAGGGAAAAGAGAAAAGATTTGAAAATATAGGTATCAAATGATTATAGAACAATATATATTTTCCTTCCTTTATGAGTGAAAACAATTATTTCTTCCTCAAATTTCCACGATTATACAAACAGGGATTATTGGAAGGGACCGTGTTGCTGAACACACAAATTTATGGAATTTGTGACTACCCAGGTGGTGATGCTGAGGAACTGTGATAATCTATATTTTCAATTAGCTAGAGATAGATAATCTTTCAATTATCTGATAATCAGAGATTTACTCTTGCTACAGAGGTCTAAGTATAATACAAAGTATCTGTGGAGGAGAGTTGTCAGTTTCCTGCACTCTAACCAACACACATCTTTTATCTTCCTGTTCAATAATCCATGAATATTTAAAAGCAAATTAATACAAGTGATTGAAAAGCAGTATAATACAAGCAGTCGGATAGTAAAAACTGGAGCCAAACAGGAAAGTTACGTATAGGTAGCTTAGAAATTAAACTTTTGCAAAGGCAGAGTGAATATGAGAAGTCCCTGCAGTTCACATGCATTAAGATATACCTTCTATTAAGAAGAAAGTGAGCGGGAGAGTGAAATGGATGTGAAACTCCAGTAAAAGCAGTCTGGACCTTGCTAAAATTGCCTTTAACAGCTGTCATTTTTTTCGTATGATTTGCTAGCTCCCAGTGAAAGCAGATTAGTGCTTCCATAAGAGTCACGTTTGTGCGAACTTCTATAAATGATTAATTTATTTTCTGTGTATAAACTTTATCACCAAATTGTATTATTTGTATGTTTTCTATCTTGAATTTAAAGCGATTTGTTTGGGAGTACTAAAGTAGAAGCTATTTAAAAAAAGAGCATGCTATAAAGTGACTCACATTTAAGTACACTTGCTTTTTCTCTAAGATTATGCTAGATGCTCCCATTTTAAATGAATGCTTAGAGAAAAGTGCATGAGACATACATACCTTTTGATATTTATGTTGGAACTGTTTGTTAGACATATCTGCTGGAATGTAGTGCATCTATTTCCACAATCTCTCTCTCTCTCTCTCTCTCTCTCTCTCTCTCTCTCTCTCTCTCTCATCCTCTCTCATCTCTATCTCTTATCAAATACTAAACCCATATAACTCTCTCTTTAAGCAGGACTAAAGGGAAAATCTTTTAAACACATTGTCAATGGTCTAAATATTTCAAACACATGTGTTCCTCCCTTCAATTGCTTTTAATATTAAATCATGTTTGTCTCCACTTGGAGACATTACCATAAAGTCCAAGTTAAAATTGGCACAATTCATAATTGGTCTCTGAAAGATTTTAGAGATTTATATAAATTGTAATATTCTTAATGTTCACTATCTATTGTTCCACTGTAGGATTTTGTTATGCATACTTGTAAGTATTCTATAAGCCTTTTATGATTCAATTTTTCCATTTTTTTTCTAAGTAATTTATGATAAATATCCCTTCAAATACTTCTGATTTTTTTCTATCCTTTAGGGACAGCAATTTTATGACAAGTGAATATTCCTGTCCACACCATACAAATGCTATTTCTGATCCCATGTCTTTTAACTTTTCATATATTTCTCATCGTTATCGCTTTTTTATGACTTCTGAGAAGTTACTCAACCTCATCTTCCAGGTCAATTACTTGCTTATAAACTGTTTCTATTCTGATATTTAGTTCATCTATAGAGTTTTTATTAAAATCGTTATACTGTTCAGACCTGGAATTTCTCTTTCATTCATCATTTTATATGGTTATTATATTTCTGCTTTTTTATTTACAATATTGTTTATGACTTTATGAGTATATTCACAAAACTAATCTGGTTTTCTTGTGAGCTCAGATTCCTCTGTGATTATCTGATAATTGCCAGGTAAAATAATCCAGTAGGAAGGATCAAAACTAAGCCCTAATATGTGCTGCTCTTGGTTAGTTCATGAATAGGTGGGAAAGTCCTCCAGGACAAAAAACTCCCTACTATATCATGACGATTAATTATATGTCAACTTGGTTAGGCCACAGTATCCAGTTTTTGGCCAAACACTAGTTTACATGTTGTTGTGAAGACAATTTTTAGATGTGATTAATATTTACGCCAGTAGTCTTTGGTTAACATAGATTGACCCTAATATTGCTGGACCTCATCCAATCAATAGTACAACCTCTATGGAAAGTAATACAAAGATACCTTAGAGAACTAAAAGTAGAACTATCACTTAATCCAGCAATCCCTCTACAGGATATTAATCCAAAGGAAAAAAAGTCATTCTATAAAAAAGAAATCTGTACTTGAATGATTATAGTAGCACAATTCACAATTTCAAAGATTCATAATTTCAAATTTCAAACAACCCAAGTGCCCATGAATACATGAGTGGATTAACAAGATGTTGTGTATGTACACCATGGAGTACTACTCAGCCATAAAAAATGATGAACTAATACCTCTCGTGTTATCCTAGATGGAGCTGGAGCACATTCTTTGAAGTGAAGTATCACAAGAATGGAAAAACAGGCACCACATGTACTCACCATTAATTTGGTTCTAATCGATCAACACTTATGTTCACATACAAAAGTAACATTCATTGGGGCGGTGGGTCGGGGGAGGATGGGATGGGTAAATTCACACCTAATGGATGTGGTGCAGGCTATCTGGGGATGAGCACACTTGTAGCTTTGACTCGGGTGGTGCAAAGGCAATTTATGTGACCAAAGCATTAGTACTCCCATAATATTCTGAAATAATAAAAAGAAATACCTAGGGAGAGAGTAAGAGGGAGGGTATAGGGATAGGTGATTAGTCAATGCACAGAATTTAAAACACACTAAACTAGTTAACTTTTCCCACATAACAGCCAGTCACTGTGCCTTAATGACATACAAACTAAATATTTCTCACACATTTTTGGATTTTATTTGATCAAGTTGGGCTCGGTGGATGACTCTGCTGACTCTTCCAAGCTTTTGCCTACACATCTTTGAGCTGGTTAAAAGTAGGGTGATTTCGAGGGCAACTCAGTTTTTTGGGGCTTTTATTTTTATTATTTTTTTTTTTTACACAAAGATGCCTTTGTTCGACAACTCAGTTTTAATTGTCTCTTATCCTGGAATCACTGGGTGAGAGCTGGCAATAGACTAGATACATTGAAACCTAAAAATACTTGAAGTTGGTTTCACCCTGAATAAATTTACTAAGACTCATCAAACTGAACACTTAAATGCATTAATTTTATGATAGGGAAATTATATCTTAATAAAGCTATTAAAAAGAACATGTACAAAAGGAAAGTATCAATGACCATACAAATGGCACAGAATTTAACAATGTACATTCATAAACTACCTTAAGGCAGATTATTTCTTCACCCCATGTAGTTCATCCTTTCAGAAACATTAGTGAGATTGGTATTGTGTGTAACCAGCATGCCTTTGAGCCAGTAGTTTGGTCAGGCTGTCTGATCATGGGGAAAGCATTTGGGTAGACAAGAGGAGTACACACCAGTGGCAGATTTTAATCCAGGGAGTAATATGATCATATGTAATGTTCATACAAACACTTTGAAACAAGATATTAATACTCTTAGCTCTGCCTCTAAGATCTGGCCATGATCAATGTTTGGGGAGAGAAGAAAACTTCAGACTTGTTTTCTCTGGAAAGCTTGGATATCTGCTGATTTATGAACTCTACCTAAATATTCCACTTGGATATCATCAGGGAAAATGTGCCAAAACCCTTTGTAATCACTCTAGTCTCAGATGGTCAACTGTAGCTATCATTCAGCTGACAGTTTGCAGGCTATCTGTCTGTTCTTCAAACTGTATTGCCATTTCAATACAAATTTCATAAATATGTAATGGCAACTGCGTGTACTGTGGCTTCATCAGCATTGACCAGGTGGTCCCAAATGCTCTGAGAGATATTATGAGCTAGCCTGGTTATATCAAGTCAGTCTGAAATAATATTCCTTAAGCATTGTCAGCATGATGAAGGACATGCTTAATCAAATAAAGATATTACAGGAAGGTCTATTTTAGAATCCTGGATATGCTTTGAAAATGCCATGAGGAAATATAAAGCTGTAATTGAATAGAGTTATCAAATAATAACAGATTTAATTACCCCATTTAATAACCCCAATGAAATGTCATTCCCATTAATGTTCCTAGAATAAGCTTATACTCTCACCTAGGAGATTCCACTGTATGGACTATTCACCATAGAATCTGGTGTGTCTAAGGGTAATACTGTAATAATTTGAAACAATGTATAATGTGTGCAAATTTACCAACTAATGAAGTTTGTAGAGTAAAACCCCACTCCCACTGGTTCGTTCACATTCTGGTGATTATTAGTATGCCTATTACTTTGTATAAAGCATTGCAAAATATGCTAGCAGACAAATAATAAATGGGCTGAAAAATATATCAGAAAAAAGTATTTAAAAATCAGAAGATAAACTGGGAGGGAAGAATACTTGATCAGCTGACCTGCACTCTTTTCTCCCACTAATAGGTGGGAGATATTCTCCCGCAGAAGAAAGAACAGTTGACCCAACTGAGGTCCTTGTAAACATGTTGATAAAAGGTCTGGTAAATGGACTACTGGTATTTTCTGGGAGAAGAGTCCTTACCTATAGAATACTTTAAACTGGATGCCCCTGATTTATGGTTTGAAATAGTAAAAAACCTTGAAACTATGCATTTATAGTGAATGGAATATGTTACATAAGCTTTGTAACTATCTCACTTTCTAATTGAGCTCTTTCACAAGTTAAAATTTTTCTTGCTACGTGGGTATTTCTATCTCACTCAGCAATTTTAGTCATGTTTCTGGGAGAGACTGGATGTCCATGTAGGGAAGAAGAGTCTAGTTTACCCAGACATGAATTTTTCGTAAACACTTGGTAACTGATTTCTGAGGATGAGCTAGCATCCTGTCCAAACTAGTGTCTCAGTTAAACACATGTATGGAAATATCATATTCATCATCTATAAATTTTATATATATGTTATATATGTGTTATATATATTAACATAAGCAAGTTTTGGATACACACTCTATTTTTCCTTTAAAATTTTTGGTTTATCTCTTTTTAAATTAATCAACAAGATCTTAACACATTGAGTTATTACAGAGTTTGTCTATGCCTCCTCCCTTTAATGTATCACAATTTTTCTTGCCATGTATTTTTCATTTAGATGATACTTTAAATAGCCTCAAAAATAAAGTCTACTGTTTATATAACTATCATTGTATTGAATGCATAAATTAACTCAGAAATAGCTTTTAACTTTAAATATGAAATTCTTTTAGGACAAAACATATTCTGAATTTCAATTTGATTCTATCTTCTCTATGTTCCTTCATAGACTTTTATGAAATTTCTAATATATAAATCATAAGCAATTGCTCTGCAGCTTTGCTTTCTTGAATTAACTATTTTAATTTTTTTCGAATGGTATAATAAATAAGACAATTTGTTTCTAACAAAGTCAGGGCATTTTCTGGACCTTTCTATGATTTTTTTTACTTCATTAATTCATTCACTTGGCTTTCCTATAGTAAATTATTAAGAGAAAATAATTATAATTAGAAGTATTCTTCCTTTGCCAATTTACATATATTTTAAAGAGATCTTTGGTGTTTAACAGAATATGATGTTCAAGAAAAGACTAGAGCTAGATCACATACTTTGTAATAAGTACTGCATTTCCCTTTTTATGGAGGAAACAGTAATGTAGAATAAATTCTGGAATTATACTGCAAAATAAATCCACAAAACTAAAAACTATTTTAAAGAATTAAATGAAGATTAATATCTCGCATAATTTAATATTTCATTTTAATTATCTTCCTGGTGGTATTTTAAAGTAAAATTTTGTTTTTCATGAGGTATTCGTCAGATTCCCCAGAAGAATTTTGCCTGAGGTCTAGGGAAAAATAGCCCTAGACTAAGCATTCATCTCTTCCCACATAATTAAAGTCTTAAAACAAGACATAAAATGATTAAAATATTTCCAGCTAACATAACCAGTAACATAAAAAGCTCAAGAATATTTACAAGTACAGGTTAAGTATTCCTTACCTGAAATGCTTGAGAGGGATCAGGAATGTTTGGGATTTAGGATTTTTTCAGATACTGGAATATTTTGTGTACACATAATTAGGTATCTTTGGGATGAGACCCAAGTATAAACACACAATTATTTATGTTTCATTATTTATGCACCTTATACACACAGCCTAAAGGTAATTTTATATAGGATTTTTAATAACTTTGAGTTTCAAACAAAGTTTTGACTATGTATTGACTGCAAACTATCACATGAGGTCAGGTGTGGAATTTTTCTCTAATGACATAATGTCAGAGCTCAGAAAGTTTCAGCATTTGGAGCATATCAGATTTCAAATTTTTAAATTAGGAATGATCAATCTGTATACAAAATGTTCACCACACAAAAACATAAAATTCACAATAAAGAAGATAGAATGTATAATCCATAATAAAGAGAAAAATCAATTATTTAAATCTAACTCCCAAATTTCGTCAATTATAGAATTAGAAGGCACATATGTTCTACCATTAATATAATTGCATTTTATGCTTTCAGTGAACTAAGGGAAAGTTTGAGCAAGTTAAATAGAAATATAGAATGTTTTAAAAGACACCCAGATTGACTCAAATGGATCCTAGCATGTTAGAAATGGCAAATTCAGAGGCTTAGTCCAGGGCTTGCCAAGAAGGTATGTTTTTCTCTCCTTTTAGACCCAAGGCCCTGCTGCAAACATGCTTCACCAGACCCTCGGTCAGACCAAGAAACATCCAAGCTTGATTCCCCTCTTCATATTTATTGTAGCTGGAGGTACTGGAGCAGCACTGTATGTCTTGCGTCTGGCATCGTTCAATCCAGATGTTAGAAAGAATAACCTGGAACCCTGGAACAAGCTGGGTCCCAGTGATCAATACAAGTTCTACTCAGTGAATGTGGATAATAGCAAACTGAAGAAAGAAGGTCCAGACTTCTAAACCAAATGTTTCACTATAAAGCTGCTTAGAATGAAGGTCTTCCAGAAGCCATCTGCACAATTTTTCACTTAACCAGGAAATATTTCTCCTCTAAATGCATGAAACCATGTTGATGTATTGTGTTGAGGATTACACTAATTAATAAATATCTGAAACTTGGAAAAAAAAAAAAAGAAATGGCAATTCACTGTTCAGGATTAACAGCAGTTTACATTGCCAAAGAAAAGATTAACAAACATGAATAGCAATAGAAGCTACTCAAAATAAAATTAAAAAAAACAGGAAAAAAATAAGATTGGAAAAGATGTATATCTATGGGAAAATTAGGAAGCCACAAATCTGAAAAGCTCAAGAAATTGTAAATGAAAAAAACTGAGAAAATAAACATTGTCATATTATAATTAAATTGTTTCAATAAAGAGAAAATGATAAAGGAAAAATCTTAAAAACAGCCAGAGAGAAGTACATTATTTAAAGATAAATGGAAAATAGTGACACACGACTTTTCAGAAAAAAAAATGCAAGTTAAAACATCAGATTGGTACTGACTGATTAACACTATGGGGCTCAAATGGTGGTGGTGTTCACTAAGGATTCAGAGGGTGGGGGGTAGACCCACGTCTGAGCTATGTGGTGGGCACTGTGGAGGAGAGGGGTACGCTTGAAAAGTAGTTGAGGAAGGGAATTAGGGGTCTCTACAGGGTGAAGGAATTCCTCTAAAACTGATTTATGTGATTAACTGTACATCTTTGTAAATTCACTAATAATCGTTTAATTGTACACTTAAAATGGAGTAAAGGCATGATATGTAAAGTATACTTCAATAAAATGTTGAATTTGAACAAAAAAAAGATTTTGTATCACCATTTTTAAAATAGTGAAAGAAAAATAAGTGTCTACCTAGAAATCTACATCCACTGAAAATATTTTTTAAAAATACAGGTAAAATACAGACTTATTTAGATACAGAAAAGCTGAAAGAATTAATTACCAGTACATATAGGTATAAGAAATGTTAAAGAAAATCCATCTCACAGAAGCAAAATACTGGATGAAAATCTCCATCTATATAAAGGGATGAAGAGCATGAGAAATAGTACATAGATGCCTAAATACAAAATGCTTTTACTTTTCTTATTAATTAAAAATAAAAACAATTGCAGGTGGGCAGAGACTGCAAGAGGGACCCATTCCCACAGCAAACTCAGCCTGGGAAGTTTCTTTCACTCTAAGGACATAAAACCATACCTTCCACAGGCCAGAGAAACCCAAGCAGGGTAGAGAGGGGATAGTGGGGAGGGGTGGTTTTCTTCCACCGTGAGCACTCATCCCTGGAAGCCTATTATTCCCACCGGCACTGAAAGACAGTCCAGCGGCACCAGAAACAGGCAAGCAGATCAAGATAACAAGGGAAAGGCTAAGATAATTAAAATTTAATTCAAATAAGAGTCCACAAATGTAGGCCAATATCTGTGTGCTAAACCTAAATAAGGTGAATGGCTGCTAAATAAAATATTTAAATAAGACTTAGTGTCTCCTAAGTAAGATACCATTAAAAATCACATATCATATAAAGGACCAATAAAATCACAATCTGAATAAGACATTCTGCCACCACCAAGATGAATCAAATGTTGGAATTACTCAAAAAGAACTTTACGGCATTCATCATAAAAATGCTTCAATAATCAACTATACATGAACTTGAAACAGAATTTTTAAAATATCAGCAAAGAAATGGAAATTGTATTATACAAAATAATCAAATGGAAATTATGGGACTGAAAATCAATAACAAAAGACAAAAAAAATTGTGGACAAGTAGAGATGATGGAAGATAGAAATGGTGAACTTAAGGACAGGTCAATATAAGTAACCCAAAGCAAACAAGAGAGAGAAAGTAAATTAAAAAAAAAAAAAGAATAGAAAGAAAGGAGTGGTCAGGGACCCAGGGACATGTGGGACTATGACACAAGATAAACTTTCATATATTTGGAGCAGAAAAAGGTTAAACTGGGCACCAAATACACTAGTAATGGACAAAAAGTTTTATATATTTGACTTTGGGAAATTAGGGAGCCTGATTATACATTAAGATAGTATTAAAATAGAATTCTGGGAAAATATGTAAATATTACATCATTGACCAAAAAAAAGCTCGTATCAGAAATGCATAACATAATTCTACAGATCAAAAGAAAATAAGAAAAGTCCAGTTAAAAATGTGTACATTGATTCAACATGCTCTTAAAAATGAGAGTATCTAAATAGTCAATAAACGTATGGAAACTTTTGAAAATCAGTGGGTAGGGGAACACAAAACAAACAAATTGCATACCACCGTAAGTGCTAAGGGTAAAATCAAATGTGTTGAGGAATTCCCATTTTTCTAGGAAATATACATTGGTACAGCCCCTTTTGGGCAGTTGACATGCAAGATTTCAATCTATTTTTTACTCATAGTTAACATATCCAACAGAAGACATTCTTAAGAATGCTAATAGCACATTTTTTCCAATTGTCAATAATTGGAAATAACCCAGTTGTTTGTCTCTGTACAATGTTTAAAAAACTGTTATGTATTTCTACAATGCAATGTTGGAATAAGTTCAAGAGATCTATTGTATATCACAGTGACTATAGTTAATAACAATATATTATATTCTTGAACACTTCTGAGAGAATAGATATCATGTTCTCACATGAGTAAGTGGTAAGTATGTGAGACAATGCAATATTAATTCACTCGAGTAGCATTCCACAATATATACATATATCAAAACATCATACTGTGCATAATAAATATACATAAATATATAAAACGCAATTTGTCATTTAAAAAAATGAGTGAAATAGCTTCCAAAAGGAAAAATGGCATCAAGGGCATTAAGAACTATAATAATATGTAATGATCCAATAAAGTATCAACTTAAATCAGAAAGAATAACATACTTTTCTATTCCTTTTCATACTACATTCGTTTATAATACAAAAGAGCCTTTCTTATATTAAGAAGAAAATCGACTACTGTAAGTTCATTCTGTAAATTGTTGAAAATTCCTCCTCTAAGTTCCTTTTCTTTATGACAATGGTGTAATATGATTTTTAAATATTTCAATAAATTACATGTATAAAAACTTGTGATAAATAAGTCCAGTACGTGGCTAGGTTATGCCTAGAATGTGGGCAGAACTAAGTTGTCCTATGCATCTTATTTCCAGAAAGTCTACACATAGGGAATTTTAAATTAAATATAAAATATTAAATACTTAGCAGGTTTTTCAGCATATAGATGCTTGTAATTCCAAGTACAAATCTTGGTGTTTTAAACATCCCCTAATCCAGAGTATTAAAGATATCAGCATTAAATGATCAATAGTACCTAAATATAAAACAAGGTTGCTGGTTAAAATTGAATAACAGACATCCTCATATGTACTAATTATAATGTTCACATGTTTAATGAAATAAGTATTTTGATTTATTCAACATAAGATTAGCTAAATTGGTAATTCCATAATGACAGGATTTGAGATTCTTAAAATACGGTATTTTGTTACAATGAAATGCAGAAGTGTCACATTTATTCGCACTCCTTTTTTTCTCTTTTATTCTCTCCATTTTCTCTTTTTCCTTTTACTTAGAATAATGGTTTCCAAAGTTACATTTATCTGCTAAATCAAATAATTTCCAGGTTTCAAATCCTCTTTTTTTATAGTATAATTTTACTAACATGGCCATCAGAGCCTTGTGAGCACGTTTTTTATTTTACTGAATCTGAATTTTCAAGTGACTTTATTATTTATTTATTTATTTATTTTTGGGTTTTTGAGAGCCATCTCGTTCAGAGTGGTTTTCAAAACTTAAATGCAAACGTGATGTTGAAAATCTTGGAATAGAAACATCACCCAGTGAGTACTAAGCAGGCGAATTTGCCACTCTGTCACACGTGCAGGAGGATATTTTTGTGGCCATTTGCCGTACCAGAACACTTGGACATGGACGCCTGAGTGTGGCAGGGTGATAATCTCAATGTTTCCAAATGGGCAAATCACTGAATTTAGCACATTTCAAAAAGAAGAGGCACATCTGACATATGATCATCATTTTTTCTGGTTTGACTATTCGGGAAACTTGATCTGTGGGAAGCATTATAAATCATAGTGCATCATTTTTGGCTTTTGAAACGTTGCAGCACTTGCTGTATCTCAATTCTGTGTGTGATGCTGTGTGGGGAGTCATTTCTCTTATTCAAATGACATTCCTGAATCCATCAACTGCTTGACATAGTCTCCCACATTTAAAGACACCACCAGGTAACCTATCGTCTGGGTCAAGGGAAGTTACTTTCTAGGCTTCTGCTGACTGTGCCTGGGTTAATGGAGCTCTCCAGGGAGTACCATTTGTCACAGTTCTGTTTTCTCTTTCTCATTATGTTTAATCCATAACCTTTTACAAAGGACTTCCTACCGAGTGAGAAATGGCTTACTTGCTTCAATGTCTTCCTGGTAAACAGAGGTGGAGTCATTTTGAAACAGTATCTGATTTACGCCAAAATTCTTTCCTGTGAGACTGGAATGATCCCTGCATGGGATGAATGAAGTATCTATGCAAAATTGCAGTCTGTTTTTTACAAATTGCTGGGAGAAAGAAATGTCAGATTATTTTCACCTTTTCTAGAACTAATGGTTGAAGAAAAATAAATTTGGCATACTGACCGAGGACCTTTATCTTCCTCTCCCTCCTCTCTGAATTTTATCATCAGGACTGGTTGCCAGGGCTGTCCTGCTGTAACAAATTGAGTGCAAGCCCTGTTACAGGCATGCGTTGGTTGCTTCTTTCCAAGTGTGAGAAAGATGCAACTATTCTCCATCTTTTTAAAGGTTAGGTTGTGATTTTTCCTGGGTAAGAAATAGATTTCCTCCTGCTGAAAATGCAGCCATACTATTTTACGAGAGTGGTCTAAATAAATTCCATATTTCCCAGGTAAAGTTTGAATATGTGCGACAGTATTACACTATTACATTATCCTTTAAAAAAATGAACTAATTTGTTGTGTATGATGTTGTCTGTTTCCGCAAATTGTGGCAGCCTGATTGAGCTCATGGGGCCATGTGATTGCTCACCAGGAACGGGGTTGGAGACTGAGGGGACTGAGAATACAGTCAAGATGATTTCTTCTTTTGGGTACCTCAGTTTTACTGACTTGCTTTCAGAACATCTAATTAAAATACAGTTGGAGTGATCTAAATGTTTCTAGGAATCTGGACAAAGGAAATTCCTTGAAAATGAAATTCAGTATAGGTATTCATATTGTCTTCTGATCATTAGTTTTAGTTAATTTGTAATATCTCCAAATGAAGAGATAGTAGGCTGTTTTACCACAATAGATACAGCTGTACTTTTCCAAGTTCTGAATTTTAATTGCAAATTTTGTATTTCCCTATGGCCCTCTTTTAATTCTACCTGGGAAAGATGTTATTTTTCTTTCTTGTTTTCTCATAAATGTCACCATGCCTTAAATGTCTATACTGTCAAACAAAAGACATATAAAAAGATTACTTGAAACGGCTTACTTTCATTTATAACTTCATTTGTGTAATCTATTGATCTTTTTCTGAATGATATATTTATGCAAATATAATAGTTTATTTTAAAATAATTTTAAATTTGTAGTATAGGAACTTATAAACAGAGTCCAGAGAGTCCTCATATATTCCACACCCAGTTTCATCTCTTGTTAACTTCTTAAATTGCTCTAGTACATTTGTCAGAACTGAGGAAATAAATTCACATTTTTCAGGACATTGGTACATTCTTATTAGCTAAACTCCATGGTTTATTTGGATTTCATTCATCTGCTTTAATGTCCTTTTTGTTTCAGGGCCCCACCCAGGATAACACTTGGCACTTAGGCGTCATTCTCTTTATCTACCTCTGGTCTGTGACTTTTCTCAAACTTTCCTTGTTCTCGATGGTCTTGACCGTTTTGAGGAATACTGACATGGCATTTTATAGAATGTCCTCAATTTGGGTTGTCTGATCTTTATCTCATAGTTAGACTGAGGCTAATGTTTTATGGGAGGAAGACCATAGAGGTGAGTTTCCTTGTCATCTCCTGAATGCTATTTTTAAATTTGATAGGGAACTATAAAACTTAAAGAGTTTAATCTGTAGCTTCTATTTTTAATTTAACACACACACAAAGAGAGCTATCTACAAAGTGAAATTTGATAACACTAATTAAATAATATTTAGTTTTTAAAATTAATACAAGTATTAGTAATAAAAATATATTTTCCATATGACAAAAATATTACATCCAGGCTTTTAAAACCCTTTACATTTAAGCACTAAAGATCTAGAAAAATCCCACAAAATTAGAAGATAATTTAGTCCTTATTAAACTTGAATTTACACATTGTTCTAGAGGACATTTAAGTATAAATATATTTAAGGTTGCATTTGAAATGAATTTTCATCTAAAATTTCCTCACCTGGAAATCTGAGTATCATATGCCTCTATTGTAGGGGTGGGGAATGGGCTGGGGGGAAACATTATTTCTGAGGATTCATTGTAAGTTATAGGCAGTCTTCACTCTGCATGGCTCCACAGTGACCAGAGTCCCACTTTAGGGACCTCAAAAATTTGCAAACTAAGTGCTCAGATCCAGTATACATAGGTTGCAATTAACACAGTACATGTAGAGAAAGATTGTAAATATTTGTTTGATTTTTGTATTTTAAATTTTAAAGAGTGGATTTCAGGATGATGTTCACATACATTGATATAATATTATTTATGAAAATTGTCTGCTGATTAGAGTGTAAATTAAATTCAGTTCTGGACTGGACATAATATTTTGGGACTTGTCAGCATATATATGGCACTTGTAGCCATGAAGAGAAGTCACATCATTACAGGATTGAGAATAGACAAAGAGTTCACAATACCTGAGGAAGGAGCCCAAACAATTCCAATATAAGCCTTATTTGGCATATATCCAATGACATGTGATGTAATATTCAAATTCCATAGTAAATTTATGTATAGAAAGAAAGCCACATGACTAATAAAATTGAAAATGATATAAGAACAATTCTTGATATTTTAAATATTTGTGTTTCAGATTGATAAATTTCCCTATATTTTTGTGAAAGACAATGCAGTTATTGTTATCATCATTTAATTCAAAAAAAATAAAATTATAATAAAAAATTAGCACTATTCTTTCTGGCTCTTCCTTGAATGACGGAAACTTACTCATTTTGGTGCAATGTTTTTGTTGATATGCTTTCACAAGAGAATAAATTTAAATTATTTTCACGTTATGAGCATCTCTGAAACGTTAGACTTAAGAAACATGAGAGCAATTTTTTATATGTTTGCTGGCCATTAGTCTGTCTTCTTTTGAAAAGTTTCCATTCATGTCCTTTTCCCACTTGATGGGCACTCTTGTAGCTCTGGCTTGGGCGGTACAAAGGCAATATATGTAACCAAAATGTTTGTACCCTCATAATAGTCTAAAATTAAAATTAAAAAAAAAGAAACATGAGAGCAACCTCAAAATCAAAATATTATTAATATAAAACGCTCTCAAATTAGGACAAAAATCATTTTTTGAATTAATAAAATGTTTTTATATCCCCAAAGCAATAGCCATGCAAAACTCTCATTACATCTTTAGAATAGACTTACAGTATTCATTATTCAAGATATATAATAATATTTCTATAGCATTTGATGTATGACAGCCACTGCTGTAAAGATTTTTATTTGTTTTAGATAGTTTAATACCACAATAATCCTAAAATATAGGTGCAATTATGACTGTTTTACAGATGAGTAAACTAAGACATTTGAAGTTCAGGAAATTGTCCAACATCAACACATAGTAAGTGAAACTTTGATATGAACCTAAACAGTATTGTTCAAACTCCAAGATCTTAACATTTTGCATTTCTAAAAATAAGTGGTTTATTGACTGATAACATAAAACAATTGGGAATCCAGGACTACTTGTGTTATAATGTTGATTTTTAACTTCTGTAGTTTTTTAGAGCTTGGTTTGATTAAAATTATATATTAATAGTAAGCTTTTATTTTCTTATATTTTAAAATAATTATTATTTAGCATCACATCCACATCAGGGTCTCTCAGCCTCAGCATTGCTGAAATTTGGAGCCAGATAATTCTTTGCTGTGGGGGTTAATTGTGCATTGTAGGATGTTTCACAGCTTTCCTGGCCTCTGCCCACTAGAGGACAATAGCAGCCTCCCTCGCCTTTTGTGGCAACCAAAGATGTTTCCAGATATTGCTACATGCACCTGTGGGACAAAATGATCCCAAGTAAAGAGGTTGGCTAGTTTATATTAACTAAACAGGAGAAGGATTACCGTGGACAACTGAGGCTGATATTGACTGATTTGGATTGGGTAGACAGCAATTTGATATTCTGAAATTAAATATCTGTCTGAAAAAATATATAGAATATATATTATGGATATTGCATGATGTGTAGTGTTACATACATATTATGTAATTTTCTTAGTTTGGGCTTCTATAACAGAATACGATACACTGGGTACTTTAAACAAAAAAACATTTATTTCTAGCAGTTCTGGCGGCTGGATGTCTGAAATCAGGATATTAGCATGGTCAGGATCCCACGGAAGGCTCTCTTTCCAGGTTACAGACACTATCTTTGTATCTGTATCTCATGTGGCAGGGAGAGACAGCAGCTCTGGGGCCTTTTCCACCTTCATGTCTTAATCACTTCCAAAATGCCTCACCCCCAAATAATATCAAATTGGAGGTTAGGTTTCAACATGTGTTGGGGGGACACAAACATTTAATCTATATAAATTTATATAGATATATATGTGTGTATTAAATATATGTTAGGTACATATGTGTGGAGTAAATAAAATGATATTTGATACTATTTTGAGAGGTTAATTAATTAGTGGTATTGGGAAATCCAAAGAGTTCATTTAAACTAATATCCAAAAGCTCATCATTAAATATTTGACACCAAAAGTTTCCAAAGTATGTTGGAGTCAATAATCCAAGAGATTCTTTAGATTTTGTAATACCTTTAGGCCCCCTATAAAAGAAAGACATTAAAAAACACTTATTTTGCCATTATAAATGAATTGTATGTGTATTTATAACTTTTGAAAGCAGATACCTACATAACATTGTTACTAGAAGGGCAACAAGTTATTAAATAAAACACTAATTTAAAGTGCAAACATTTGCTAATATCATTTACTGAAGTTCAAGTCCCTTAAAAGGCATCTTTGTGCAAATAACTTCTTTGGGACAATTTACCATTTGCAAGAAGAGGATTAGACATTTTTTTCAAGATTCTCTACCAGACTTTGGTGAATATTCTCATTTAACTTGTTCATCAAGATCCACTTTAGGATGCAGAATAGGGTTAAAGATTATACAGGAGGAAGGGAAATATTTTTTTCTTTTTTCTCTGATTCTTTCTTCACTATTGTTTAGCTAGGATGTGAAGTATCAAAGTCAAATATTGGGATTCCATTAACTAGTACTGAGAGAAAACAGCAAACTTGAGAAGTTTAAAGCCTAATAGTATGGAAAAGAAACTGCAAGAGATAATTGTAACAAAAGGCATGAGTACCATGGCTCATCAATGGGAGTATTTACATACACATTTTGTCATAATTCCCTATTTCTATTTATCCCTTAGGGTGAATAAAATGGGTTCATATCAGTGAAGTACGAAGTCCTTCAGTGAAATCTGAGAAGGGTGTACCTTAACCTGAAAGATGCTTAAAACCACTTCAAGTATTATTCAAAAGTTACACTTTCACAGATCTCATTTTTTTTCCTCTTCCCAATTTGGCCTAAAGAGAAAAATACTGTGAGTAAAATAATGGTTTTGTGCAGCTTTTGATATTCTGAGAACCATTTATAACAATTTAATTGTTCATTTTACCGTCATTTTTATGATCTTAACCATGTAAGTATTTTGTCTTTATCATGTTTTAAGGTCCAACACAAACTATCTATTTTACAGCATCCTATATAATCTATTCTATTATCAAAGCACATGTAAACCCAAAATTGAGTTTTCAGTAGTTCAAAAATGGTGGCAAGAACAGGAGCTCAAGACAAACAATTGTGAATAGAGGAGCTACTGTAATTCCAATTGCTTAACATCACCTGATTAAGCAAAATATAAAGCACAATACTATCAGGTGATACTAAGCAAACTAAATCCAAGAACTCTCGTGTCTGGGAAATGCACTTACTAAATTCATTTTGTTTGTCTTGTTGTACCACTATTTCAATTTCTATGTCAGATTACCAATCAAGATAAGTCAGGTAAATACTCAACTAATACCTAAAATCAGAAGTTTTAATGTGGACCGTAATGTGCTCTCATCAGTTCTGAGAAGAACAGAAAAGTTAACCGCCTTCATGGAGTTCGCACGCTAGCAAGAAAACTTACAATTACCTCTAGAATTATGACAGAGATACCATAAGGTGTTTGAGAAACACATTCTTCAAAACATTTTATAATAAACAAATTCACATAATTGACAATGTTTTGCACAACATAAAACTTTATTCAAACATATAGCTTGAACTTCAGTTATGTTTTAAATGTAATTTAGCTGAGACGATCACTAGTCCTTCAAGAGTCTGCCATTTTCTTTGCAAATATACAAAACTACTTAGTTAAGCAAAATGTACTGTCAAGAAAAAACATAAAAATCAATGTATTGCAAGCATGTAAACTAGGTCATGAAATTTAATTTCTTTAAAAGTAAGTGTGTTTTACTAGAAATTATGTAAATTATATAAAAATTCATCTGCTTTCATAAAATGTCTCTCTTTGGATAAAACTGATGTGTCAAGAATTATAGTTTATCAAATACAATTGCTTTATTCACTCATAGTACCTACATGGAAATATTTCTCTGACAGCCCAGAAATTAAGAGGATTAATGTCCTTTTGCCTATAAAACAGGTAATTAATTTCCTGAAGAAGCTAATAAGCTTAGGCTTTCCTATAATCATATTTGCTTTATATCTGGGAAAGAAAAGCACTAAAAGTTGGACTCTTGAAACAGCAAAATCCATTAGAAATTATTCTGAATTTGTAAAGTAGAGAATTAGATATTTTATTATCATTTGGCTAATTTCATGCTATGTATTGATAATTGTGGTGTAATAAAATGTTTATGTGCACATGACCTACATTTTAAGAAACAAACTTTCCAATGTTTGGAAGTTTGAACACAAAAAGATAGACATATAATACTTTCTTTTATAAGCTGTACATGTTGTTTTCTTTGTCTGTTAAATGTGAATTAGTGCACTGTATTAAAGTAGAAAAGCACTCTAATAATGGTGTAGGGGCTGATTCAACTGTGTACAACTGAAATATGACTTATATATGCTCTCTAATCAAAATGCAGCAGGAAGATAGAAACCCATAATACACACATATAAATGCCTGAAATATTAAGTTTACTTTATGATTAATTATAATAATTATGATTACTATTATAAATAACCACACGTAATTATATATACACCATAAGTATATATATACCAGATGAAACAGAGCCTATTTCATTGATTCAGTTTGTTATCTGCTGGTACCTCCATTGAAACTACATTAGCAACCATGGGCATAGTATGTTAAAACACACAAATAAAAACAAAATTATCACGTTCGTGGAGATCTCCTCTTTTTTGGATTTCCAGTCTTAAGCCATTTTTAGCTATTTTTGGACTATTTTTAGTAATTCACAAATGCTGATTATCAGCTGGATTAGCATCTCTATTGATATTGTGCATTTTATTTAGGTTTCCACAGCCTGACAACGACGATCACTGTTTGTCCTTTGATCATGACTGAACATCAATATATAATACATGCCATGCAATGACGTCACCACATAGGAAGAAGTATTGTCTCACTGCTCTACATTGTAATGGACAGTTGCATGCTCATGTGGTTGGGATTTCTTTTTGTGGACTGTGCTACTTTATTGGAGAGCTGTCAAATTTTTTTTGACAGTTTTGGAGAACAAAAACAAAAACAAAACCCATGGGGCACAATTTCCACTTTCTAGAGCATAAGGAACACAAGGAATCAACAATAACAAAGAATTGGAGAGAAGCAGAATAAACCAGCTTCATCAAATGTCCTGCTAGGAAATTGAATTAAATTCCTAGTTAATAATTTCATTAAAATGATTAAAACACATAATAATTTAAATTAAATACCAATTTTAAAAATATTAACTTAAAATAAATAATATAAAGATTACACAAACCACTGACAATTGTTCCTAAATATTAACAAATATCTTACTATAGCTACATTGATCACAAGTTGCATGTTACAATATTTTAGTTGCATCCACTCATAAGAGACTATATCTTCAATTGTTGCTGATACAGGATAATACTTTGAGGATTATGTAAACATCTCTGTAGTGTTAAGGGAAAAATAATGTATCATTTTGAAAAAGCAAAGTAATTAATACACACAATCAAGACCAAGAAAATCACAAATATCTTTCCTTCAAGCTACTTTCTGACTATGCCCATTTGCTATTAGACTTAGAAATTTTTGCCTGGTGAATGAGCTTCCTAGTCAATATTGAACTGGTGAAATACTAATGTCTGAACAAATTTCATTTAACACATATCAAACAGTATCAATTCTAGAAGTTGCTAGAAAATGTCCCTATATACCATTTATACTTAAAATTAAATATATAGAAAATTAATGATCAAACATCTTTTCTTATTTTTTTTATAATTACTGTTCTCTGCTTCATTAGAAGAGTGGTTAACTCATATTGTCCCCACACATCTGTGTGTGTGTGCAGCCTACCAAGTTGTATTGGAACAGAACGGGAAGAAAATCATTTTGGCAAAGTATGCATAGGTATAGAGGGGTAGATCCTTCTGAAGAGTGCATTGAAAGAGGAGGGAGCAGGATGGGGATTTAACAGATAGTGATCCTCAAACATGGGAGATTCTTCTGGAAGATTTACCAGACTGGAAGAGGTCCTCTGCCTGAGAAGACAGGATGCGTAGACCTACCAATGGACCCCAACAAGTGATATTGCTCTGTGTTAGAGTTACAAGGGGTATCCACCCATGACATAGTTTCCACTTGATTGATAATCTCCCAGTACTTGCACCCAGACCCAATGCCAGTCAATGCTCTCATCCCATCAACATACAGCAGGATTTTACTCATCTTCTGCAATAACTCAGGAAATGTTTGGCATGTCCAAGTATCACTTTATGTTTACACACCGTCCTGGGTGAATGCCATCCCCATGGCATTCTCTGAATCTAAGTAGTTGCCTCTGGACATCTGGTGACGTGGTTGTGAAGAAGCTATAGACAGAACACATTTGAGACCCTTGTATTGTGAAGGCTGAAAATTACATCACCATCATATGAAAAGTAGCTGGAAAAATTTTTTCCAGTTCATGGCTCATGATGCACTTTTCTGTTCATTAGTATGTCAGGAACACTCATTGGAGAAACATTTATGTTAGAGACTTCCTCGCCACATACTTTGCATGATTTATTACTAATCCTTTGCCTTTTACTGTCATTCTTAATCCCTATAAATCTATTTTAGCATTTATATTCTCTGAACAATTAGACAGACAGAGATAGAGATAGATACATAGGTAGGGAGATAGAGATAGAACCACACAAATCAGTTTTCATCAAGAAGAAAATTAAAATTAAAATGCAATCTCAATTTAGTTAGAGTGTTACTAAGCTATTAAACTGATTTTAGTTCTGTTTTAAGGACATATTCATTTGTTTACAGGTAATCCTTGTGAGTAAATTATAATTATTGCCTTAGTCAATTTTGTGCTGGTAAGACAGAATACCTGAGACTGGGTCATTTATAAAGAACACAGATTTATTTCTCATAGTTCTGGAGGCTGGGAAGACCAAGATCAAGGGACCAGCATCTGCTAAGCGATTTATTGCTGCTTCCTCCCATGGTGAAAGGAAAAAGGGAAACAAGCAGAAAAAGAGAGAGAGAGAGAAAGAGGGAGAAATGGAAGGAGAGTGAAGTGAAAGGGGGCTGCATTCCCCTTTCATCAAGAAGCCACTCCTGAGATATTGGCATTAATCCATTCACTACTCCCTCGTGGCCTAATCACATCTCATTAGGCCCCACCTCCCAACACAGTGGCATTGAGGTGTAAATTTCCAGGCCATGTTTTTGGGAGACACATTCAAACTATAAAAATTATCTTCTGTCTTCCAACATTTTTTTAAATGGGCATGTGTCTTCATTACAGAGGATAAAGGTAAACAAAACAACAAAAAAAAACAAAAAAAATAAGTGGTTCTGCAAAATAGATAATATACTCTTAATGAAAATCTTCCTCTTCTAATCTCTTTCTTATCAGTTTCATGCAAGTTTTAACCAGCCCAGTCTATGCGAAGATGCCTTGTCATTGGTGTAAAAGCTACCATGTTCTGAATTTCACCTCTTGATGAGAGCTCTATAAATGAGCCAAAAGCTCTAGCATCATTAAATTAATGCATGGACTCCTAGAGATCCAATGTTGCACACTAAAAATTGTGCTTATAGCAGTCTGTCTTATTAGAAAAAACATTTCCCATTATTGTTTTAGTATTTACGGTGTCTAGCAACTATCACTCAAAGTGGCATGTTATTCTACAGAGGTTTAAAAGAGATTATATTTTAAGACGAAATTCAGCAATTTTATGAAGAGCCAAGCAGCAGATAGTCTCAGATAACTTGAGAAATTAATATTTATCTGATACACTGTGGCATTTTCCATTACAAGTTTTTGAATAGGGTGACTGAAGATTTTTGAACATCATAAAGAAAGAGAGCATTACGGCTTCTATTGACTAGTCAAACTCATTTTCAAAAAGGTCATCTTGCTGTAACAACAGCTGTACATTGAAAAATATTTTTATTTGAGCTTATAGTGTAGATGTTCACAAAATAATTTTGCTATGGGATGATACATACAGAGCTTAACTAGAACCAAAATTGCTCATAGTTCCAGCTGTTATGTTACCACTGGGGCCTTTGTGGAAATATCACTTTCTGCCTTTTGATTGCATTTTTAAAAATCCATGTCCTGGGTCTTATTTTGTTGCATTTGGCATTTTATTTTTGAATAGGTAGGCACTAGTATTGTATTGTTACTTAGATATAGAATAAATTCCACAGACTCCAAATCTAAAGAAAGAAAGCAGTTAGTTTGAACAATACTATTATATGAATTAAGAAAAATATACTGTGTAAAACCTTCTTTTGAATAAATGTTCCTAGATATAAAACATATCTCACTGTTATAGACAAGCCTCAATAATTAGAATATGATCAAAATTACACACGAACACATGGTATAGTCTCTCACTAGAAGTCTTTATAAACATATATATTTATTATTTATTTACATATTATATTTCCATAATCACATAAGAAAAGTACCCTCAGGTTCACTTATGAATGCAAACAATGTACCTCTTAATGTCATATTGGCAGAAACATAGATCAGGTGTATCACTGTTTGATCTTTATTTGGGCTATCTCCTACAGTTATAAATTCAAAATTAGAATTTGCAAAATTTAGTTAATGTGGCCTAGTCCAAAATAAACAAATAAATACTCACCCTTTTTATTCTCCTATATTTCAATAGCTTTTTAAAATTATTATTTACATGAAGGAACACAAATATAAGATGTTAGGTCAGATGTCTAATCCATTATGTTAAAGAATAAGTATGTATGATGATTTATACATCTTTTCAAAAGGCAAAACAACCTTTCTACATGTTTGTTTAATTCTTTAATATCAGGCAATATTAGTTTATATTTAAATTCATATTAGTTTAAACATTAGTTTATATTTTTAGATAAAAAAATATATTTTCCAAACTGTTAAAAGAACAGAAATACAACAAAATTAAATTTCATACACTCAATAAATTTTTATTTATTTTTCCAAATAATCAGGTTCAGACTATTATTTATCTTTGTTACTAAAGTATATTATTTATTAATATACTGATTTTTATTTATGTTATATAAAATAATACTAAAGTGTATAAACAAAAGGATTTTCTCTTTTAAGGTTTTTAAAAAGCATTTTAGGATAATTGGAGTGATTAGAGTGTGCATAAGTGTTACAACTCTAGGTGCCGGGGTGGTGAGGAGGTTTAAATCAATGACTAAATTCAGCAACTCATAAATAAATTCTACCCACATTTTTCTTGTTTTTTTTGAGACAGAGTCTCACTCTGTTGCCCGGGCTAGAGTGCCTTGGCATCAGCCTAGCTCACAGCATCCTCAAACTCCTGGACTCAAGTGATCCTCCTACCTCAGCACCCCAAGTATCTGGGACTACAGGTATACACCACCATGCCCGGCTAATATTTTTTTTTAATTTTTGGTAGAGATGGGGTCTCACTCTTGCTCAGGCTGATCTTGAACTCCTGAGCTCAAAGGATCCTCCCTCCTCAGCCTCCCAGAGTGCTAGGATTACAGGCATGAGCCGCCACACCAGGCCTTCTACCCACATTTTAATTACCTTTTGTATTATAAATGATACAAATTATATTATAAATGATTTGTATCTATTTTATCATATAAATCTGATGAAAGCATAGATTGGTTTTAGATTCAAAAGCTGAGTTATCTTTCAATATCAGTAAATATGTTAAAATGAGGATGCATCCAAAGTGACATGATTAAGGGAGTGCTCTCTGCAATATTTTTCCCACTGTGTGTGTGTGTGTGTGTGTGTGTGTTAACATCATGTGAGAAAACAATTATAATTTTAAAGACTGCATATCTCCTGATTGTACTTAAAAAGAGGCTGATAAATTATTAAAATGCTCTATATTAAGGGAAAACACAGAATGTGTTAGATTTTATTGTCATTCCCTAATTAGGTAACTAATCCTTATCTATTAAAGGTTGAAAGCAAATGATAACAAGTGCACTCCACAAAGTTTAACTGCTTGAATTCCCCTCCTCAATCCATATGAAGATAATAGCTAGCTGTTCAGATTATAAAATACTGATTCTTTTTCATGTGATATTTTTATTCTATCTAGAAGTTCTGCATCTAAAAACTTAAAAGTGTTAATATGAAGATTTTTTTAAAGAAAATATTCATTGGGTTAAAAGTACTGTCCATGTTTATTGTTTCTTATTTTGTTTTTTTAGCATGTACTTAGGGATAAGTTGAAATTCTTAGCATCAAACTATTAAAGTTTACTCTTAAAATATGAGTCTCTTGGAAATGCCCACAGAGAATGTCCCAAGTTAAGGTAGGAAAGTACAGAAAGGCCTTAAGAGAAAGAAGTAGGATGGCAGTGAAAAAGGGTAGAGGGAATTCTGGGAATACAACTCACAGCTCTGGGCTGCCCTCCTATTTCCTGCCATCTCCATGATGTTGGATTCCTATGAACCAAATGGCTCTTGAGACCAGGCAATTGGACGTAAGTGAAGCCATGGTCTTTCCCTGCATCTCAACTGGTGGAATTTGTGCACAATTTACACCTTTTGGGGTGAGAAAAATCCAAGAGAACACTAGGAAGAACTTGATGTTCAGAGATTTATAGATATAATCTCAACTGCATCAAGGTGTTTCATCACTCCCGTGTGCTAGGGATTTCTGATCCAAGAATGTCTAGGGATATGACTGAAAAGTCAGGCTGTCCTTCCACCTTTGGAGCTGGAAGAGAAGCGTCAGACCAGAGAGAAGGAAGCTGAGAGCCTGGCACACTTTATATCTTATGAGGTTGTGCACATAAAGACCACCTTTTTTTAATGTTCTGTGGAAATCTTGTCCTTTAGCACTCTCCTATAGCCAGAGTTTCGTAAAAAATGAGCTCAACAAGAAATTGAAAACTAATTTAAGGGAAAAAATGAGACAGAAAGATTTCAGGCAAAGTAGTCAAAATTCAGACCCAGTGAAACAGAACTGCCAGAGGACATGGCCAAAAACTTTAATTAAAAAGTTAGAGCATAAAGAGTAAAGAAAAATATAGTTTAAGAAAAATAGCCATGTTGTCATCCAAATGTTGAGCTCCCCAAAATTCTGTATTGAAATTCTAACTCCCAAGGTGATGATATTAGGAGGTGGGGTCTTTGGGAGATGCTTAGGTCATGACAGTTTGCCTTCATGAAAGAGAGTAGCAGCCTTATAAAAGAGACCCTAGAGAGCTAACCCGCGCCTTCTGCTATGTGAGGTCACAGTGAGAAGGCAGAAATTTATGAACCAGGAAGTGAACACTCACAGACTCCAAATCTGCCAGTGCCTTGATCTTGGACTTCCACCTCTCAGAACTGTGAGAAATACATTTCTGTTGTTTATAAGCCACTCAATTTTTGGTATTTTGTTATAGCAGTTCAAATGGACTAAAACGAACAATAATAAAAAGGATTTCTCATGTACTATGTATTTACTATGTATTTATTGCTGTTTAGCAAAGAACCACAGAGTTAGTGGCTCAGAAGAACATATATTTATTATTTCCCGGTTTCTCTGGGTCTGGGGTCCTGGCACACCTTAGCTGGGTCCTCCTGTCAGAGTTGCATAGGCTGGAATCAATGTGTCTGCTGGGCTATGTTCCTTTCTGGAGCACAGTGTTCTCTTCCCAAACCATGTGCTTGTGCTTCTTGGCAGAATTCATTTTCTTGTGGTCGTAGTGCCAAGGTCCCTGCTTTCTTGCTGGTTGACCTTAGCTGCTAGAGGCTGCCTACGGTTCTACGGTACATAGCTCTCTCACAGGCCTTCTCACAACATGGAACCTCACTTTTTAATGTTCAGGAAGAGCATCTAGCTGTTCAAACTTATTAGATGTAATCTTACATAATGCAAATAATCATGGGGGTGGCTATCCCATATGCTCTGCCATATTCTGTTGACTAAAAGGAAGTATCAATTTCTACTTCCACACCAGGGGAGGGAATTATCACATGTCTGACTCATCAAGTCACCCTAGGGTATGTCTGCCACACACCACAAATAAGAGATATCTATATATCTCCCCCTTGTCTTCCAGGCCATGAACTTGACTAGGGCTAGTTTCCTAAAACAAAAGTATCCCAATTCCCATGCCATAATTAAAGGAATGGTCTGACTAAAAACAAGAAAATGGTGCCTTAAATTGTAGACACATTTGCAAGTCTTTAAAAAATACATGGATTTCACTGAAAATAAATAAAAATTTGACATATAGAACAAATGTTACTATGTTTGTTTATACAGTCAAATTATCTATAATTATTATAAACAAGAGCTGAATCAACCTCAAGTGAACTACTATGACTACAATTCCCCTACCTACCTCACAGGATATATCTGGAGAGCCATTTATCCTATGCCGATGTTGAAAATTTCTATTTTAGCTTTATTTACCCTTAGCATATGCTAGATAGAATAGATAGATGATAATAGATTGGTTTAGATAGGCAGATATACAGATACAAATATTTTAATGGTTGAAAATAATATGCTACTTTATACTTTTACAAAACACGTCATAGTGCATTACTTTCCTCATAGGGTATAGAGATGTGAACAACATCCTAATTGTTTACTGACATCAATTTGCAAAAATTGATTTATTGGTCAGTTAGTGACCTGACCGATTATGGAAAGAAAAATTTTTGGAAAGTCGATTAAGTACAAATCAACTAGAAATAGAGTATGGGGCTTGCAAAGCATGTTGCTTAGGTTCCAATTATTAGGAGGATGCATTTGGGCAAATTGCTTAAACTTCTGCCTGGTTTTACTCATCTCTATAGATGACATAGTAGCTAGTAGCACCTCCTCATAGCAGTATATGTGAGGATAAAACGGTAGTTATTTTTACTTTCCAAAATGACCATTGCAAAATAATTTATTCACAAAATTACTCTGTCAACTCCTGCTTTTGCATTCGTTGTGGCATGAGAAATTGTTTTCTTTAGGAGAAGAAAAATGTATCGCTAATTTTACCATCTACAATAAATATGTATGCCAGGACAGACCAAATGCAGGACCATAAAACAAGTCTCAATAACTTTGAAAAGATTGAAGTCATACAAAGTACATTCTCTTATCACAATGCAATTAAATTAGAAATCAATAATAATAGTGTAAAGTTTGGGGTGAAAACAAGAGTCCGAATGTGCTGAACAAAAGTAGCTTTTATTTAGTAAAGCGCTCTGGGCGAGGTTCAAGGGTTGCGGGGAAAGGGGCCCGAGAAGTTGCGCCGCCCCAGACCGGGGAGGTGGGTTAGATAGGGGCCGTCTTGACGCAGAGCCGATCCAGAGTGACAGCTGGGCCGGATCTCTGCTTCAAAACAGGAAGCGGCCCCAGCGGGTGGTTCCTCCGTGAGGAAGTGCCTGTTGGAACCACATGCGGAGTTCAGGATGTGGGGATGTGCAAGCCCCCAGGAGGATTCCACCTGCCAGCCTTACATTTCCAGCCTCTTTGGTTATAAAAAAGGGTCCACGGCTCTCTCTGGCTTCCTCAAGCTGAACGGGGGCGTAGTGGGGCCCTTGAGGCTGTTTTAATGCTATGGGGGAACAGTGGGTATAGGGAAATATGGGTGTAACAGGAGCTGGTTTATGGCCACACGGGAGAGCTCCTGGAGTCGTCTTTGGAGGAACTGCAACAGGCAGGGAGTTATTAAACAGATTAAACATATTATGCACAATGGACCAAGAAAAGGTAATAGCCATGTGGTTAGAGGGGACTGTAGCCATCCAGATGCTGTGACATCTTTATATTTCCGACCCAATAGATCTTTTCTGATCTCAGGTAGTTTGTTGATGTTTTCTTCTACCAAACCTGATTCATTAATATAATAGCAACAGTCCTCCCGAAGAAATATTGCAAGTTCCCCCTTTTTCTGCCATAAGGAGATCTAAGGCTTGTCTGTTTTGGAGGGCTATTTGTGCCAGGGAGGTAAGCTGTCTTTGCAAGGAAGCTAAGGAGGTCTGTGTGCTTTCAAGGGCTAGATCGATATGGGAAGCGAAGTCTTGAGCTGTGATTATGCTATGTCCCAGGGCCCCTCGTCCTAACCCAGCAGCTGTTATAGAAGTGGCCAGGGCAAGCCCTATCATGATGGGGAGAAAAACTGCTTGTCGCTCTCTGGTTTCTGTCATAAGTCCTCTGAATTCTGCCTCGCTATACAGCATTAATTGTGGGACTATAATGACTGGGAAACAAGGTCCTGGGGAGGATGCGTTGATGCACTGGGTGAGCGTCCCATTGCACCAAAAGGACTCTTCCTGGCCGGGAAGACAATGCTGAGGAGACGGTATGGTTACAAACACAGCACCCATGGAGTTGCGAGTTTGGGTCTGTGTGGGAGGTAAGGTAGCAGATGCAGTCGGGGACCTGCTGGTCACTAGGCTCAGGTTCCCATAACTGAACCTGGGTCAGGGACGAAGAGCAGTCTTCGCCGGAGAGAAAGACAGTGGGGTGGTTAGAGGAATTTAAAGGGACAGCTGCTAACAAAGGCCTTTGTAGAGAGGCACAGAGAAAACAGTGTGAGATATTAGGAGCTAGAGCTGAAGAGTTGAGAAAAGCAAGAGTGTGTTGTAGAATCTGTAACCAGGAGGTGATGGGGGCTGTCTTTGGTTGGGTCGACTG